>CM035113.1:7519509-7628259 GCA_020205505.1 Panax japonicus
ATAGCATCTCATATTATTAAACTAATAATTGACATTGTAGTAAGGGTAGTAATAAAAAGGTATGTAATTAAATGTCACGGGTATTAAGTAGTTAGGCAGACTCATTATTTGAAGAACATTAATACCTGTGATATTAATATATTAAGTCAATAATGAAGAAGACGGATAATATAATAATAATTGATGAATGATATAAATTAAAGATAAAGATAATGGATGAATATTTGTAAAATATTACGAATAAATAAATTAAAGATAATAATAATGGATGAATATGTGTAAATTATTATGAATAAATAAATTAAAGATAATGATAATGGATGGATAATTATAAATCATTATGAATAAATAAATTAAAGATAATGATAATGGATGGATAATATATTAATAAAATGTGGTAGATGTTTGGCTATAAATAGGGGCTTAGCATAAGAAGTTTCATAAATTCCTACTTATTCTTCCTTCCACCCTTTGAAATTTTTTTAGTGCAAGTATTTCTCTGAGTTTACTAAGGTTACCTCAAGTTTTAGTTAGAGTGCAATAATTGTTCAAGTTGATCAACTTCATAGAAAGCAACATCTAATCATGTGCTAAGGTAAAATATATCATTTTTTTCATACTTGTAGGGATATCATTTTTTTCATACTCCTAGATTTATGGTAAGAAATTATTATTCATTTCTATAGTCTTACCATTAAATGATGAAAATTCTTGAAATAATTAAAATATCCTTAAGAGTCCGTGTTTCATCTAATACCTTTTATGTAAGACCCCGAATTTTATGAAATAAAAGTATTAAATTTTTCTTATAATTACTATTCAGTAACTGGTTAAATTGATAAAAGTTAAAGTTAAGGGTGATAAATGAATTTTTTTTTCAAAATACACAAGTGGTTATAAAATATTCATTGTTGTCGGGGAATATTCGTTTGGTCATGGAATATTCTTTATGTCGGGGAATATTCGTACGACGACGCAGCCATTTGTGGGCCCCATAACAGAATAACTGTCGGATGAAGAAAACGACAAAATTAAGTTTTTATAAATACCGGTGTAATCGTTACCGTTAACACTGTTGGAATACCCGGTTGTTAAAATACAGTAATACGCGTGTTTGCACAGTAGCACACGGTTTTACATAGTATTTTTGAATTATTGATCCTTACATAAGAAGGCACTACTCAATAATTGTTACAGTAATTATTGTTTAATATTTTATTTTATTGATTCAATAATTGCTGCATTAATTTTTTATATTATTGTTGTTTCAATAATTGTCACTGCACAGTATTTTCCATTATCAGATCAATAATTCATATTATTTGAATAATATTATTAGATAGCATTATTGGCAATGTTTAGAAAGTTCTATCAAGGAGAGGTTTGGTCACCTAATTGCGCACCAGTAAGGAGAAATTTTTATTGGAAAGCCCCCTCTTTCCTGGAAACTGTCTGGTTGTCATTATTGTGATTCTGTAATATTATTTGTGAATAATTAATTATTGATTTATATGATAAGAAATATTTATTTGATATGGATATAAATGATGGATTTATATATGTGGTTATAAATGAAGGAATTAATGTTGAGGTATTTTATCAGTATTTTTGTCGAAATAAAGGTATTAAAAATTAAACCAGTGTTTTTGAGATATATTGCGTGAGTTATAATTTTTAATCCGACCGTTGGATCGTGGTAATTTTTGGGTATGTTATACATATATAAGTTGAGTGTATGTCCACAAATTTGAACCGTTAAAAATGAACGTATGATTTGTTATGAATTTTAAGAGGTGATTGATTCAGAAATTGTTGAAGTATCCGAATTTATCATTTTGGTGGAAAATTCTAGAATAAGTGGAGCCCACTTGTGGTTGGTGAGGAAATGTGCTGAATTTTATTTCAAATGTGGTGGGTGGGAATAGTAACAGGTAAAACCATCACGTTGCAGGTCTAGTCTGCTAAAATTTTCCTATAAATAGAGGGCTAAGTTAGAATTAAAAATCACACCAGAAACATAATCATTCTGTAAGACCCCAACTTATTATAAATAAAATTAAATTTTTCTTTATTCATTATTCTAAATTAATAAGGGTTAATTTGATATAATGCTTTGGTTATGGGTGAAATGTGCAAATTTTGCAAAATAAGCAAGTGGTTATAAAATAATCATTGTTGTCGAGGAATATTCATTTGGTCATAGAATATTCTTTTATCGGGAATATTCGTACGACGGCGCAGTCAATTGTGGGCCCCATAACGGAAAACGGTTGGATGAAAGAAAATGACAAAGATTGAGTTTTATAAATAACTGCGTAAATTGTTACCGTTAACACTGTTGGGTTACCTAGTGGTTAAAATACAGTAATACGCGTGGTTGCACAGTAGCACACGGTATTGCACAGTATTGTTGAATTATTGATTCGTACGTAAGAAGGCACTACTCAATAATTGTTACAGTAGTTACTGTTCATTATTTTATTATATTGATTCAATAATTGCTGCGTTGATATTATATTATTATTATTTCAATAATTGTCACTGCACAGTATTTTTCATCATTAGATCAATAATTTATATTATTTGAATAATATTATCAGATAACATTATTGACAATGTCTAGAAAGTTCTGTCTAATGAGAGGTTTGGTCACCTAATTGCACGCCAGTAAGGAGAAATCCTTATTGAAAAGCCCCCTCTTTCTTGGGAACGGCCTGGTTGTCAGTACTGTGATTCTGTAATATTATTTTTGAATAATTAATTATTGATTATTATGATAAAGAAAATATTCATTTTATGTGGATATAGATGGAGAAAATTTTTAATATGACAGTTGTTGAAAATTAATATTTTATCTTTTTCTGATAAAATGATTCATTTAAATATATTATTTTAATAATATATTAACGACGATATTTTTATAATGAATATGGGATATATGAGTATATGGGGAGGAAGAGTATTTTTGTGGCATTAAATGTTTAACACATATTTTGTGTGTCGGTGGACACAATTCTTGACCGAAAATTGATTATAGACTGTAAAATTACCCGTTTGTGGATTTTGAATATTTTCTGTTGGGAATTTGGAAAAACTTTCTTTTACAAAGTTGTAGAGAATTCGATTTCAGGCAGAATGGACATAAAATTCATATTTTTCTGATAAACGGTCTATTTTCTATGAATTGTTGAAGTTTCGGAGAATAAAATGATTTTTATTAATTTTTGGGTGGGACCCACTCTTGTTTGAACACATGGGCTGCTGGAAATTTCTTCAAAAGTGGCTGGTCTAGATTTGCAACTTAGCACATGCGTAGAAATTTAATTTAAAATAATAATATTTTATTATTTTAGTCTCCTTTGGCGTTCTAGCATTTTCCTATAAATAGAGGGCTAAGTTAGAATTGAAAATCACGCCAGAAACAAAGTTTTCTCTCTTTCGCTCTCTATATTATCGAGCATATTCTTGTGAGTATACTTTGAGTGTTGCTATACGGTGCGAATTTCTGTCAGCACTATACCGAAATTCAGTCAGAAGTGCGGTTATTTTGAGGTAAGGGATGTTATTTTCTTCTTAAATGATATTATTTTCTTCAATATCATTATGCATAAATATTGGTGAACTTTTTAATCAAATTTAGAACTTGTTGTGTCGGGGTTACTATTCACGAATACGGCACTATTCACCGAAAAATGAAAATTCTTCTTTTTGTCCAAAATATCTATTATGGTTACTAGCTTTGATTGTATCCATGTTTTGATCTTCATTCTTGAAGTTTGGCTCATAATTGTTTATTATGGAGTATTTTTGAATTTGGACAAACTAAAGTACGAATCCTTAATCCTTAATCCTTGTCATTTTGTTTCACTGGATTCGTATCTTTAAAAAATATTTTTCATCGTCCTCAGTCATAAATGATGATACTATTGAATATCTTTGGCCTGTAGTGCAAAGATAAATGATTACTGATGAATATCTTTGGCCCGTAGTGCAAAGATGAACAGGTGTTGAGATGAACATGACTAACTGGTGATATAAATGAATATCTTTGGCCTGTAGTGCAAAGATGATTAAAGATGTATATTGATTATTGTTACAGGGATAAAATATTGATGATGGACTCTTAAATATTAGAAGATAGTAGAATTCATCCTCTACGTGACTCTTCTAATGGATTGTTGTTTTCGCTGTTGTTGTTGATCTAAAACTTGTTGTCTATTGTATTCTATCAGATTTTTTCCCTGTTGAAGACTAACGATAATTTGTTGTATGTTATCTTAATCATAATATTCTTTACTGGGCTAGTTGAGCTCACCATTTTCCTTTTTGTTCCATTTTTCTTCTCAGGAGGTGAGAACATAGCAGGATCGAGTCGGGGTATGGAGTGATGTTTCTAGAAAGATGTTTAAGCAGTCCTCACTATTTATGTAAAATAGTGTTTGAATAATTATAATGAGGATTTATTTGGGTATAGATATTGTCTAGAAGACAATATTGTATTTAAACTCACAGTATGTATTGTCGTATTTCACACGACATTTGTATTATTAAAGTTGTAGTTGCTTTATGTACCATGTATTTGGCGACTCGGAATGGGTGTTGTATACCTGTTTTGGGGGCGTCACACTTTCTCTCTTTCTCTCTAATTTATTGAGTGTATTTTATGAGTATTTAGATACTTGGTGAGTTGATATTCATCAGTGCAAGTTTCCTTCAGCGTCATATCCGATATCCAATCAGAAGTGCTGCTCTTTTGAGGTAAGAGATAGTAAGGGAATTTAAGGGTTGTTATGTTTTTCAGTTTCGTAATTTTTCTGACCTTCAGAAAATTTTGGAAAAATTGAAATGATATGTTGATGAGTTTTATTGATTGTGTCCAAAAATGGTGATTTTTGGATGTATAGATTAAGAGTTATGAATTTTATGAGAAAAGACTATTTTAAAAGTAACCGCTTATAATTCCTTGTGGTTAACTCCAAAATTGATGAAATTTTTATTGGGAGTACATCTATATAATATCAGTGTACTCCGTGAATTTTGGAATTTTAGGATAAAAGTACAATTTATGATAAATGTCTAAATATTCGACGGTTTTGGCCATATGAAAAATAGTAAATGAATTTTAAAAATTCTAAGAAAAATATATGTTCAATATGGGACTATATTATGCTAAATCTCAGAAAAAGAAATATTTTTGGAACTGATTTGGTATTTTTCATAAAAATATACTAGTTATGAATAAATGAGTTAAATATGTTATATGAAGGAAGAAAATTGGAAAATATGATTTTATGGCTTGAGAATCATATATGTGGTATATGCATATTTTTGATGAGGGTTTTGGTTATTGGTGATGAAATCTTATAAGTTTGGCATTTTATGATGATTAAATACATTATTTAGTAAAGTGTAAACAATTAAAATAAATTGTTTATAAGTTTAAGAAATATTATTCTTTCAATATCATTATACCGAAATATTGGTATGTATTTTATTGTGGAATTTCTACCTTTTTGTGTCAGGGTTACTATTCATGAATTACTATTCACGAGTTATTGTTCACGAGTTACTATTTACGAGTACTATTTACTATAAAATTGGTTTCTTTTTCTAACTAAATTATAGTTGATTTATGAATATTACTCTAGAGATTAAAACTATATATTGATTATATTGATTTTATTATCATATATAACATTTTTATAACCCTGATGTTGAAATTCTCTTTCACTTGAGTATAAAGATGGGTAGATTATTGGTATGATCATGACTAGGGTTCTCTTTGGCCAGTAGTGAAAATTTTAATTGTGACTGGTATGATCATGACCATTGAATTTATAATTAAATATCTTTAGCTTAAGTGCAAAGGTGAATTGATCAACATGGTTATAATTATTGTTTATATAAATTCTGAAATGATTATATATTTCTTTGAGATATTGATATATTTGGCCTGTAGTGCAAATATGAACTGTTGAGGAATATCTTTGGCCTGTAGTGCAAAGATGAACTGTTAATGAATATCTTTGGTCCGTAGTGCAAAGATGACCTGTTGTTGAATATCTTTGGTCAGTGGTGCGAAGATGAACTGTGGATGAATATCTTTGGCCTTAGTGCAAAGATGAATTTATTAGTATGATTATGAACATGAACTGTGATTTGGTATAACCATGATCTTTGATGTTTCAGGTAAAGACATGTGATGAAAATTATATTCGTCCTGGATACGAAGAGGAATTTAGAATTACAATTATTATTATGAGATATTCATATAATTGTAGAAAGGAACTGTTGATTAATGTTACAGGGATAAAACATTGTTAGTGGACTTTTAACATGGAGAAGATAATAGACTGTATTGTCTATTTGACTTATCTAATGGATTGCTCGTTCCGCTGCAACTATGGTTAAAATTTTTATCATCTACCATATGTTCTAAATCTCTGATTTGTTATTGATGAAGGCTATTGATAATTTAATTATCTTTAGTCATGATATTCTTTACTGAGCTAGTTGTGCTCACCCTTTTGCTTCACAATTCCTTTCAGGTAATAAAAGTGTAGCTGGGTCGAGCGGGGGTAACAAGGGAATAGAACGGTGGTCTCTAGCTGTGGAGTTCTCCCTAAATAGTATAGACAAGTGTGTTGTATACATCTTTTAATAGTTATATTTGGTGAATCATATAGGGAGAGGCGAACCCAACGTTGGAAGGGTGTTTTGCCACTATCATACAAGATGTCTAATGACATACAACCTCGTGTTATCATAAGACATGGTTGTGCTCATCCACTTGCTGAGTATATTTACGAGCACTACCTATATTATCTTGGTGTTTGTTTGAAGTATAATTCTCAATTTGAGACAATGGAGATAATGATAAATCAAGAGAAGACTCACCATTGGGAAGAATATGATAGTAATCTTCTCATTTTTCTTTGGGGTCTATTGGGTCAACCAAGGATAATTCTGTGGTCATATGATATCTATCATAACCTAGAAGCATGACCTCTCATGTACGAAGGTTTCCTTGAGCACTTCCCAAAGATTCTAATTTCTAAAACAATTTTTGACTATACCTTTATGTAAGGTGTCATTGTGACGTGCTATCCAAGGTTGGGATGAGTGTCACAGTTAATATATATTTGTATCCAAACTCACGGCATATGTGTTGTTGTATTTTGCACGACAATTATTGTAATAAAGTTGTAGTTATTTTCTGTACCATGTATTTGGCGACTCAGAATGAGTTGGATGGTATGGACCTGTTTTGGGGTCGTCACATTTTAATTGAATCTTCCCATTAAATTTTAATTGTTATATTTCAACTGAGAACCTTATATTTTATCAAGAACTATATTCAATTTTCTGGATATCGTGTTGACAATTTAGACATCATTGGAAAATTAAATTGCTAATATCTAATGTTTATTTTTGATCTTATTATTCTTATTATTTTTATTCATCCTTTATATTATTATTATGATCATCATACTTAAATTGTGGTGGAATTTCTCTTTGGCCTGGATGCAAAGAGTAAATGTTAAATGACATGATCGTGATGATTGGTGTTACAATTGAATATCTTTAGTTTGTACTGCAAAATGGTGTTTTTGCAACAAATGGTTTTCGTTGCTAAATGTGCGAAATTTCGTTGCCAAAGGTCTTTTGCAATAATTTTTCGATCGTTGGACCATTCGTTGTGCAATGAGTGTTGCTAATTGTCTAGCAACGAAATTTTTATATTCACAAATTTTGTAATCGGAATTCTCTTTTTTAATGGAATCAGAATTATTTATAGAGTTTATGAATAATTTTATAATGATGTAAAATATTAATAAATGAAATTATGAGTGTGAATGTAGAAAATAAAATCAATAATTATTAATTTTTTATATTAAAATTCGTTATTTCGTATATTTGAACTAAAATAAAGAAATACAACTTTGTACTTAGCAAATGATTATATATATATACACACACACACACACTATGCATTGCAAGAAAAATGGAAACTGTAAGTATCAGTGTAGAAATTCAAAATAGAAACTCTTACATGATATGTGTTTGATAATTATTTCATATATCTAATTAGAACAAGTAGATACATCTATATGATTAATAAATAAATAATGATAGATAATAAAATATGAATTGTGGAGAATACTAAAATGTTACTCCTTCGTTCCAAAAAAAAGTTTCATTGAGTATGTTTTTGTTAATTTATGAGATCCTAAAATTCAAATTATAATGTAATTTTATTTAATTATTGTAAATAAAATTTTATTTTAAATAATAACTTTTATGTTATTTACAACAATAAATATTATTACAGCATTTAAAATCAAATACTGCCTCAATAACCGCATCATCCCCGTTGAAGGACGATGGGATTGGTTTCAAATACTCCCTCGATGAATCAAATATTCCAGCTTCTTTTATTTTTTTTCTCTTACTCTTTCAATCATCTTCGAGTAGTTATTTAATTAAATGTAAAATATATGAACCTTTTATATTTTTTTGTGGTATAAATAATGTCATTATATGAGTGTTATTCAAGGATATCTCCTTGCCTTCTTTCCCAACACTCGAGTTATGTATAAAAAAATTTGAATAAATGAGTCCTACTAAGTTTTTTAAAGTCGTCATTGCCCTTGAACAAAACTAATATAGGTAAAAATTCTAATATCTAGTGTCCTGCAAAATTAAACTGTTTCTGGTATAACATTGAAAATAGGTTGTAACATATCAAACATAAATACAAAGTGCAATTACAGAGCAACTTAAATCCAGCTCTTAACTCCATACAAGTAGTTCTAATACTAATCATTTAAATAATACTTTCTCCGTCCCATGATAAACGTCATAATTTGACTTTCATAATCAAATTGACAATTTTTAGAATTATTTATTAAATATATATATATATAGATTTTTCAAATTCCGAAACTTGACACTTGTAGTAAATTCTCTGTAATTTATTATGATCCTAATCATTTAACGTATATTTTGATTTTTTTTAAGATTTGTTAATTTAATAAATGGTCAATTTGACTATGAAAGTCAAATTTGTACATTTATTATGACACGGAGGGAGTACTAACTATCTAAAAATAATAATTTATATCTAATACATTAAAAACGTTGTTATATATACTTTATATAGAAAAGTGTTAAATTTTCTTTTAATTATACATTACTCTAACACCCTGTTTCTGAGTTTTGGATAAAAAAGAAAAGAATAGAAAACTTAAATTAGAATATAAAAGAAAATAATAGAAAACTTGAAATTTTCCTTTATGTTGTTTCCGAGTTTTAAATAGAAAAGAATAGAAAATTTTAAAAATTCATTTTTTTACGTTTTTAAGTTCCAATGAAAAGAAAAGAAAAATATCATTTTTACAAATTTACCATTTTATTAATTATAACTATTGAACCATAAATAAAAATATGGAATATAAATTCACTACAGGAAAAATCTTTATCTGTCATCTGCCATCGGTCGTTGATAGTAGTAATAGCGACTGCCATCTGCGACCAGTATTGATTCTAGTCGCTAGTTTATATCAGCGACCGCATGCGGTCGCTGACTTGAAATTCCCTCAAAACAATTGGTGTGAAACGTTAGCGTGAATGACTTATGCGACCAATCTCTATCAGCGACCGCCTAACGGTCGCTGATATAAGCACATCATTAAAAATTAGCGACCACATGCGGTCGCTGATGGTGGTTGTTGATCCTCTTAAACGTAATCAGACTCAGGCATTCGCTCGATCAGCATCAGAAAAGAAAAAAAAGGGAGAACAGAATAGGGAGAAGAGGGAGAAGGGGGAGAAGAGAAGAGGGAGGGAAATTGCAAGCCACCGCCACCGCCACCGCCCGTCTCGACAACTTAGGTATTAACTACGAATTTTTTCATCTTCTTCAATAGTGTTCTCTCAAATCAAAACTTTTACAAAGTATTTTTAGTGTGATTTTTTTGAATTTGTTACCTATCATAGCTGAATAATGTAGTGAACAATATGATGCTACAATTATTTTTATATTTTTGGGTTTGTGACAAGTTATTACGAGGCGCATTGAACTAGTACAATACTTGTAGTTTGTAATCCTGAAAATTAGTGGGATGAATAATGTTCTTTTCAAATGGGGTTTTCAGATGTGTTTGATTAATATTTTATCAAATATTTTAACTCAAAGACTGAACTATCAAAGTGAAAAGGAAATTATCAATTTCAAACAAAAAATGCTAAAATTTTAAAAGCCCTATTCAATTATCCATAGTGAACTCATAACCAAATTTGTACATAATATGGTTTTTATTCCTCATTCTATTTTTGTAAATTTTATACCCAACGTTCATTTTAGTTTGTAAATCTTCTCCGACAAGATTCCACAATCTAGTTTTACACCTCCAAAGTTTTCAACTTGTGAAAACTACTGTTAAGTCGATTATATTTTGCACCACCCCATCCGACTTTCTTCCTCAGAGGAGAAGCTTCTTCTAAACAATATATTACTACCTTGTATAGACTTAATGATGAATACACAATCCACATGTCTTAATAATCCACGGTAGACTATTTCAATAATGTCAATGAACTCCTGTCTGTCCTTCATTGCCCAGTTGATCTTATTGTTGTTCTCGGTGCCAAGATCAATCATGATGTGCTTGTTCCTAAAAAAGAACATGACAGTTGAGGGATCGTACAGTTCATACATAATGTGACGCCCCCGAAATAGGTATACATCACCCATCCTGAGTCACCAAATACATGCCACTGAATACAAATATAAACTTAATTAAACAACATGAGCTGTGAGTTATAATACAAATATTGGCATCTAGAAAATATTCAAACTCAAAATAAGTTCTCATTACATTTATTGTCACACTATTTCACAGAATAGTGAGGATTACTAATGCTACCATCTAGGCAGTCACTCCGTTCCCCGACTAGTCCCAGCTATATTCTCATTTCCTTAAGAGAACAATGAAAGAAAAGGATGAGCTCAACTAGCCCAGTAAGAAATATTATGACTACGATAATGCAGAATAAATTATCGTTAGACTTCAACAGTGTTAAACTGATAAAATATAATAAACATCAAGTTTAACTGCAGCGGAACAAGCAATCCATTAGAAAAGTCAAGTAGAGCATGATATCTACTATCTTCTGTGATTTAAAAGGTTTATCAACAGTTTAATCGCTGAGACTCAGCTTAATAAATAATCCACATCATCGAATCATCCCTCAACTACGGCCAAGGATATTCATTAGTATCACGGCCACAAATTATCCATCCACTACGAGCCAAAGATATTTGTGTTTTCATCAATGGTCATGATCATGCCAATAACTGTCCATCAATGCACTACGGGCCAATGAGAACTTTTACCACATCATTTGTAATATTACGGTCATGATTATACCGAATAATCCCTGGTCATAATCATACCAAGTCAATCTATACACTACGGCAACAGATGACTTTCAACATAATATAAGCATGAGGATGATGACAATGATATAAGAATTCAATTAAAAGAAAGCAAATGATAAATTTTTGACGAAGATTTATAATTTAATTTATCCAGAATTCAATAATGTGCAAATTGTCAACATGATACTACTTTGTGGAGTAAAATTCAAGAATAATATTGTATCAAAAATGATTTGGACCGAAAAAGAATCAAATTTTGTCATGAATAGTACCTCGGTTGAATAGTAACCGAGTGAATAGTACCCCATGAATAATAACTTCGAGAATAGTAACCTCGTGAATAGTACTTCGGTATGAAAAAGTTAAAATTTATCAAGAATGCTCAGAATAATATTTTCATGAAAAGATACTGGATGAAGCACAAATATCAAGGATATTATACTAATTTCATAGAGTATAGAATCCAAAACTTAGCAAAATGACTATAGAATTCAAAATCTGAAATGAAATAATATTACTTCCATACTACAGAGTATGGAAGAAATATTATTTCATACGAATACTGAACAAAAATAATATCCTTTACGACTGTTGAACGAATATAATATTCCTTACGAATATTAAACGAATATAATATTCCTTACGAATATTAAATGAAATAAAATTTCTTACGAATACGAAAAATAATATCGTAAGCGATTATGAAATAAATAATTCCCCTTACCTTAAAAAGAAGAGTATTTCGACTTGTAGGGCGGGGATATTCTTGAAGAAAACTTGAACTGTATACTACGCTCAAAGCTTCCTAAAACTTTAAAATACGCTCAAGATTATAGAAGAAGAATTCTCATATTCTGGTGTGATTTTCAATTATAACTAAGCATCCTATTTATAGGAGAATGAAAAGGGTACTTTTTGATCACGGGCGCACAGGCTGACGATTTCACGGATGAAATTTGAGAATTCATGGATTTCTTAAAAAATCACAGACGCCTGATTTTTAAATTCAACACTCATCCCCATCATTATCACCATACACACACATCACTATCACACACACATACACACACACATCACTATCACACACACACACACACACATCACTTTCACCTCTTATTTTTTTCCCACCATCACATATCATCTTACATTTTCCTCATTCCCTCACCCACACGACACATATGTTTTCAAATTCTACCCACACAAATTCCTTTCACACACACACACACACACACACACACACACACATATATATATATATATATATATATATATATATATATATACACTCTACCGATTATTTTGAAAAATAGGTAAATGGGGGTCCAAATAATAAGTAAATTTATAACAAATACTTCATAAAAATTCCCTCAATATTTTTTAACAATATTTATTCATCATTATTGTTATTCGCAATATTTAACAACCAGATTGTTCCCAGAAAAGAGGGGGCTTTTCGATAAGAATTTCTCCCTATTGGCACGCAATTAGGTGACCAAACCTCTCATCGACAGAACTTTCTAGACATCTTCAATATTACAAATAATAATATGAATAACTGTATCGTCTCAATTATTGATTTAATAATATATAAAATATCGACAATAATTGAATCAAATATCGTGAGATACTATGCAGCAATTACTGTAGCAATAATTGAATAAAACTTAGTGACTTCTCACGTAAGCATCAATATTCAATACCGCGTGCTACTATGCAACCACGCGTATTACTGTACTTTTACCACCGGGTTGTTCAACGGTTTATCGGTAAAACATTCGTCGTTATTTTTATAAAAAATATATTTTTGTCGTTTTCTTATTCTGAAAATAATTCTGTTGTGGGGTCCACCAATGATTGTGCCGTCGTACGAATATTTTCTGTTAAAACGAATATTTCTCGACCAATCAAATATTTTATGACAACTTGCATACTTAGCAAAATTTGTAAATATTACCCACAACTATAATATTATATTAAATCCACACCATAATATTCAAAAATGATATTTATAGAAAAAAAAATCATCTTTATTCATAAAAGTTGGGGTCTTACACATAGTATTGGTTTTTTAACATGTCAAATTAGTAAATTAATTAACTTGTTCCAAACAACCTTAGAGATGAGCAAAAAAGAAAAAAACAAAATTATATATATATATATATAAGGGAAAAGAAAGAAGAAGAATCTAGTATCAACATATAGAATAGAAGGTAACTTGGTGCTTTACTTCAAAATGTTGTAGTTTTGGCATTTTTCTATTTTTGCATATTAGCAGAAACTGATTACACAGGTTTTATGCATGTTTTTTGTGATTTTATATAACATTATTGCTTAAATAATGTTCTTATATAGGTTATATATTTTATTTTCAATAATGAATTGCTTATATTAGTTAATTACCTCATAAAATGACTTGGCATTACCAACGATGAAATCTATTGAGCCTTGAATATAACAATCCTTTGATCAAAAGATTTGTCAACTAAAATACTTCTTGGTGGCCAAAAGCTTTATTTACCTTACCTAATCATCAAGGTTCATCACACTAGCTTCGATCCTAGCTAGATTAAATTAATGTTGTAGTCTACGGGGTTGTGACAACTAACAATATGTCAATCCTTTCCATATAGAACAACAAACTTCTATATATATAACAAAAAACTTCTACATGTGGCAGGAAAATAAATTAATCTCCCCACAAATCATAGTATGAGTAAAGAAAATCAACAGAAAATGGGGACATTGATCCACAGTTAAAAAGATGGGAACTCTGAATTTGTAGTATACTCATGAACTTTTAATTACTGTTTTATTTTGCATTCATTCGGTTGGACATTGATCTTATTATATTGAGAATTTGTATATTTATCTTGGTTTATGTCTTGGGTGCCTAGAAATGACCATATATGCATGTTATCGTGCATGTTGCTAGTCCATGTTATAGGGGAGACTCTGGCAAATTTTTTTTTTGATCGGGTAGTTGCGAACATTTATAATATTAACGACCTCGTTATATGCTTACTAGTATGCTCAAGTCATATACTTACTAGCTAGTATATATACTCAATCCCATTCAGCAACAATTATGTTCAAGTCATATACTTACAATCATGCTATATATTAATAAGCTCATGTTGTCTGTAGTAGGTACCTTGGTATCATGGACCTCTATTCAGACCGTAATTGGATGGCACGATGAAAGTTAAGTGCCCAGATAGGTGCTATAGCTGAATTTAGAGATGGTTGCCAAGTGTTTTTGGAGTATGCATATAGTCACCCAGAATGTGTGAATGATCAAAACAAGATAAGATGTCCTTGTTTGAAGTATAAGAATGTAAATTATATGGACAGAGACGTGGTAAACTATCATTTACTTGTTTTTGGGGTTCATAAAAAATTATGAAGAATATTGGTGGGCACATGGACAGAGAAGAGATAGTGTCATCGCACAAGTACACAATCCAAGCAGTATTACCCATCGTATGAGTGACATGGTTCATGATATTGCAGGGCCGAGTTTTGATTGGGAACAAGGCAGCGAGTAACCTATGAATTCTGATGCCAAAGCATTCTTTAAGTTGTTAAATGAGGGTAGCGGACCATTGTGGCATGGTTGCACGAAGCACACTACATTGTCTGCAGTGGCGGCATTACTTAACATCAAAGCTGATCACAACATGAGTCATGCATGTTTTGAGTCACTCTTGAGGGCCATTAAGAGTATGTTGCCTATCGGTGAAAAATTGCCCGATAACTACTACTATTGTAAAAAAATGGTGAAGAAGTTGGGTCTTGGATATCAAAATATCGATGCATGTCCGAACGATTGCATGTTATTTTATAAGGAAAATGAACCGAAGACAAAGTGCACGTTTTGCAGTCATGATTGATTTAGACCTAATAATGAGGGTGTGACTACAAAAAGATAAATGCACCTAATTTTACGATTTTAAGGTATTTTCCAATTACACCTCGACTCAAAAGATTGTACATGTCTTCAAGAACAGCTGAACATATGATTATACCATTTGTGTTGCCAACTCAAACAGTACAAATATATTACAATCTTAGTCTTGTTAGGAAAAGGGATAGACCGCCAGCAGATTGGCAAATTGTAATTTATACTCCCACGCGTAGTCGTGTCCAAGTAGTAGAAGGGGATTTCTACCAAGAGGAAATGCTTCATAGACCTCCTATAATAAATATGGAGGACAACAATGAATTAATCTATTTAGAGGGTGGAGATGAACCTGATGAATTGGATCCCGAGATAATTATTATGCCAGATGACATTGATACTGATGAAGAGTTATTATCTGACACTAAATCTGAAGAAGAAGATGGTTATGAATCTACGATACTTATACAAAATGATTCTGACTCAGACAACGATTTTCATTAAAATGTATGTTTAGTTTTAATTGTATTATATACAATTACATATATACATGTTTTCTATATCCTTGACATGTTTATGTACCTTTCATTTATAGTTGTCGTAGTTAACTATTTATACAATTACTTGTCATTATTGTCATTTTATTTATATATGTAAATCATTTACTCCCTCCATTCCTAAATAAGTGACGTTTTAGAAAAAAAAAAATTGTTCCAAATTATATGTCGTTTACAATTTTTAAGGAGAATAAATTATTTACGTTCCTATTTACCTTTTCTCATTGTCCCAAGAAATTCTCACCCTTAGTATTAATAGTTTTCAACTTCCCATAAAGGGGTAGTGATGGAATTGCACACAGATTTTAATTATTAAATGGTAGTATTTAATATCTTTCTTAATCCATGTGCAAAAATCTTAAACGACACTTATTTAGGAATTGAGGGAGTAACTCATAATAACATTACTTGTCATTACTTGTCATTTATAGATGTTTGAAGAACCAAAGAAACGAAAGTGCGGGTTGGGTCGAGGCCCTAATCATGTGCCGAAGGCCCTAGCTAATCCGGCAGATCGGATTCTCATACAGATTCGTCCTCCTCCGGAGATCACATAAGTTAAACATCGTGTATATATAACCATTTTATATTTCCATTGTTATAGATCATATATACTAATGTAAATTATTTTTCACATTATAATAAAATTAATTATCTTTAATTTAAATTGTTGTATATTGTAGTGATTTTCAAGATAGTAAAATCGTGAAGTGCATTTCACAATTATGCTTACAGAACTGGCATACGCCTGTGATTACGTGGGTGAGTACACCTCTCGCCCATAAGGATTCAGTTTGGGCTGAATTTTAGGTATATTTTTCTATCACTCTGATAGATAATATATAGTTAATCAAATAATATTGTTTAGTAATGTTGGATTATGGTAATATAACCGTTTTAATATTATTATTGTTGTTTTATTTACAGAAAAAGGTATAGATGGGACGACACGCAAGCATCAGTTATTCAGACACTGTTCTAGCAGAAGTGCGCCATCTGAACTAAAGATAATCTGAACAAGGAACGACAGAAAGCCCTGAATAATGCAGAGATTGACCATCCAAGATAGGGTGAGCAGTATATGTATGAGCATATCCCCTGGTGGTGCGCATATCCCATATGGGTGAAGATGTGTGACCAGTGGAGAGCTGAGAGCTAGGTCAAGAGACGCAAGAATGCTGCCTTGAATAGATCCTCAGGTGTACCTGAAGGCGAAAAGGCAAAGGCACGTATCGGGGCAACAATATATCACAGTTGAAGCATATTGCTGCCAGTGTACGTATGTATAGCAAGCTTATTGGCTTAGTTATTTGTTTTTATGTTTACAGTCATGTTTTGTAGCTAAAATAACATATGTTTACATATTAATATAAGAACATGTTTTGTTGGAGTCTCAGTTTCAAGGTCAACATATCAATTGATTGGATGTGTATGTGGCCACCCGCGATGGTCTGCCTGAGGCTATTCAGATAGTGGTAATAAGTTAACTTTATACTAATATGTTGTTTATAAATTGTGACGATCTTTTTTAGCAATTTTTAACTTATTTTTAACTATTTAATTGTTAACCTTCTAATAGGACACTTATAAAAGCTTAATGAACGAGCGCTATCCTGAAGGCACCCCGCGTCCACCGATTGATCAAGAATTGTGGGAAAGGGTGTCAGTCGTGAAGAAAAACTACGTTAAAGGCCAGTGACAAAAACGACGCCCGACCATCAATGACACATGCAACTCTATTACCCACTCTACATAGTCATCAGGTTATCCAGCCTATCATACTTCTGCTGACTGTGTGAGAATGATCAT
Organism: Panax japonicus; assembly: GCA_020205505.1. NCBI lineage: Eukaryota > Viridiplantae > Streptophyta > Magnoliopsida > Apiales > Araliaceae > Panax > Panax japonicus. The sequence continues at coordinate 7,537,217 of CM035113.1, forward strand.
TCGAGATCGTGATCTTCTTCGTATACTGGGCGGACATCTGCAGTCTCTGAGTCCTGATGAGTTGGCAGATGCAGTAGCGGCAGCAGCACGACATCAGGATGGCGATGAGTTATACATAGATATTGTTGTGTCTTACTTATTCTTAAATAATTTCTATTGTTTAGTGTGACAACCCCAAAATAGGTCAATTCCATCCAACATATTCTGAGTCGCCAAATATATGGTATATAAAACAACTAAAACTTTATTACAACAATTGTCGTACAAAATACAACAACACATATGCTGTGAGTTTGGATACAAATATATACCAACTGTGACTCGTGTCCCAACCGTAATGTGACAAATGTCCCATCAGTGGACAGCACCTCACAGTGATACCTACATAAAGGTATAGTCAAAAACTATTTTAGAAATTAAAATCTTTGGGAAGTGCTCAAGGAAACCTTCGTACATGGGAGGCCATGCTTCCAGGTTATGATAGATATCATATGGCCACATAATTATCCTTGGTTGACCCAATAGACCCCAAAGAAAAATGAGAAGATTACTATCATATTCTTTCCAATGGTGAGTCTTCTCTTGACATATCATTATCTTCACTGTCTCTAATTGAGAATTATACTTCAACCAAACACCAAGATTATATAGGTAGTGCTCGTAGATATACTCAGCAAAGGGATGTGCACAACCCTGTCTTATGATGACATGAGGTTGTATGTCTTTAGACATCTTGTATGATAGTGGCAAAATACCCTTCCAAAATTGAGTTCACCTCACTCTATTCAGTTCACCAAAATTAAATATCAAATGAGGTATATAATATGACACACTTATCTAAAGTCTCAATAAAATTATTTTCATACTATTTAGGGAGAACCTTAACAGTTATAGACCACCGTTCTATTCCCTTGTTATCCCTCGCTCGACCCAGCTACACTTTTATTACCAGAAAGGAATTGTGATGCAAAAGGGTGAGCACAACTAGCTCAATAAAGAATATCATGACCAAAGATAATTAAATTATCAATAGCCTTCATCGGTAATAAATCAGAGATTTAGAACATATGGTAGATGATAAAACTTTTCATCCATAGTTGCAGCGGAATGAGCAATCCATTAGAAGAGTCAAATAGACCATAAAGTCTATTATCTTCTCCATGTTAAAAGTCCGCCAACAATGTTTTATCCTTGTAATATAAATCAACAGTTCCTTTCCACAATCATATGAATAACTCATAATTATAATTGTGATTCTAAATTCCTATTCTCATCCAGGACGAAGATAATTTTCATCACATGTCTTTACCTGAAACATCAAAGATCATGGTTATACCAAATCACAGTTCTTGTTCATAATCATACTAATAAAATCATCTTTATACTACTGGCCAAAGATATTCATTAACAGTTCATCTTTACACTACATGCCAAAGATATTCAACATCAAGTCATCTTTGCACTACGGGCCAAAGATATTCAACAACAGGTCATCTTTGCACTACAGACCAAAGATATTCATCAACAGTTCATCTTTGCACTACAGGCCAAAGATATTCAATAATAATTTATCTTTGCACTACGGGCCAAAGATATTCACATCTCAAAGAAATATATAATCATTTTAAAATTTATATAAACTATAATTATAACCATGTTGATCAATTCACCTTTGCACTTAAGCTAAAAATATTCAATTGTAAATTCAATGGTCATGATCATACCAGTCAACGATTCAACTTTACACTACTGGCCAAAGAGAACCCATAATCATGATCATACCAATAATCTACCCAACTTTACACTCAATTCAAAGAGAAATTTCATCACCATGATTATAAAAATGTTATATATGATAATAAAAACAATATGATCAACAACTGTATTTAATTTCAAGAGTAACAATCATAACTCAATGATAATTTGGTCAGAAAAAGAAACTAATTTTTGTCGTGAATAGTACTCATGAATAGTAACTCGTGAATAGTAACTTATGAATAGTAACTCATGAATAGTACTCCGTATTCGTATATAATACCGTATACATAAATAATGTCATATACGTAAATAGTGCCATATACATGAATAGTGCCGTATACATGAATAGTGCCATATACGTAAATAGTAACCCCGACTCAAAAAGGTAGAAATTCCACAATAAAATCCATACCAATATTTCAGTATAATGATATTGAAAGAATAACATCATTAGAAAGAAAATAACATCTCTTACTATCCTTTATTATCCGTTACCTCAAAAGAGCAGCACTTCTACTGGATATCGGATATGACGCTGAAGGAAACTTGCACTGATGAATAGCAACTCACCAAGTATCTAAATACTCACAAAATACACTCGATAATCTAGAGAGAAAAAGAGAGAAAACTTATGAATTCTGGTGTGTTTTTCAATTCTAACTTAGGCCTCTATTTATAGGAAAATGTTAGCACGCTGAAGCAGACTTGCCTGCTACCTGATGGCTTTACCTACTACTATTCCACCCACAAAAAATCAGCCATCTTCCCCAACAACCAAAAGTGGGGCCCACCCATTTCTAGAATTTTCCACCAAAATCTTTTATAAACCAAATTTCCGAATCAGTCACCTCTTAAAATTCATAACAAATCATTCGTTCATTTTTACCAGTTCAAAATTTGTAAACATATACTCAACTTATATATGTATAACATATTCAAAAATCACAACGATCCAACGGTCAGATTAAAAATTATAACTCACACAATAAAGCTGTAAGAACATTGATTTGATCTTTTAATCCTCTAATCCGACAAAATACTGATTAAATATCTCAACATTAATTCCTTCATTTATAACCACATAAATAAATCCATCATTTATATCCACATCAAATAAATATTTCATTATCATATAAATCAATAATTAATTATTCACAAATAATATTACAGAATCACAAAAATGACAACCAGACAGTTCCCAGGAAAGAGAGGGCTTTCCGATAAGGATTTCTCCTTACTGGCGCGCAATTAGGTGACCAAATCTCTCCTTGACAGTACTTTCTAGACATTTCCAATAATGCTATCTAATAATATTATTCCAAATAATATGAATTATTGATCTGATAATGGAGATGATGTGAAGTGACAATTATTGAAACAACAATAATATAAATATTAATGTAGCAATTATTGAATCAATAAAATAAAATATTGAACAGTAACTACTGTGAAAATTATTGAGTAGTGCCTTATTACGTAAGGATCAATAATTCAACAATACTGTGCAATACCGTGTGCTACTGTGCAACTACGCGTATTACTGTATTTTAACCACCAGGTATTCCAACAGTGTTAACGGTAACAACTACACCGTTATTTATAATAACTCAAATTTGTCGTTTTCTTCGTTCGACAGTTATTCTGTTATAGGGCCCACAAATAGTTACGCCGTCGTACGAATATTCCACGACCAAACGAATATTTCCCGATAATAATGAGTATTTTATAACCAATTGCGTATTTTGAAAAAAAATTCATATAGCACCCTTAACTTTGCTTTTTATCAATTTAACCATTTACTAAATAGTAATTATAAGAAAAATTGAATACTTTTATTTCATAAAATTCGGGGTCTTACAATCTCCCCTCCTTATGAAATTTCATCCCCAAAATTTACGTACCTGATATTTCAAAGAGTTGAGAATACCTTGCTTTCATTTCAGATTCCATCTTCTCTGTCATCATGATTTCTCCATTACTTATCACCTATATTTCAGATATCATTCTAGAATACAGCTTCAAAACAAATGTTAATTGACATATCACAATTTGTCAACTTAAGTAAGAAAATTCAGCTTAGGTATCACTGTGAGGTGCTGTCCACTTATGGGATATTTGTCACATTACGGTTGGGACACGAGTCACAGTTGATATATATTTGTATCCAAACTCACAGCTTATGTGTTGTTGTATTTTGTACGACAATTGTTGTAATAAAGTTGTAGTTGTTTTCTGTACCATATATTTGGCGACTCAGAATAGGTTGGATGGAATGGACCTATTTTGGGGTTGTCACATTTGGTATCAGGCCATGTTGATCAATTCACCTTTGCACTTAAGCTAAAAATATTCAATTGTAAATTCAATGGTCATGATCATATCAGTCAATGATTCAACTTTGCACTACTGGCCAAAGAGAACCCATAGTCATGATCATACCAATAATCTACCCATCTTTACACTCAAGTCAAAGAGAAATTTCATCACCATGATTATAAACATATTATATATGATAATAAAAACAATATGATCAACAACTGTATTTAATTTCAAGAGTAACAATCATAAATCAACGATAATTTGGTCAGAAAAAGAAACCAATTTTTGTCGTGAATAGTACCCATAAATAGTAACTCATAAATAGTAACTCGTGAATAGTAACTCATGAATAGTAACTCGTGAACAGTAATTCATGAATAGTACTCCATATTCGTACATAGTACCGTATACATAAATAATGTCATATACGTAAATAGTGCCATATACATGAATAGTGTCGCATACGTGAATAGTGCCGTATACGTGAATAGTAACCCCGACTCAAAAAGGTAGAAATTCCACAATAAAATCCATACCAATATTTCAGTATAATGATATGGAAAGAATAACATCATTAGAAAGAAAATAACATCCCTTACCTCAAAAGAGCAACACTTCTGACTGGATATCGGATATAACGCTGAAGAAAACTTGCACTGATGAATAACAATTCACCAAGTATCTAAAAACTCACAAAATACACTCGATAATCTAGAGAGAAAAAGAGAGAAAACTTATGAATTCTGGTGTGTTTTTCAATTCTAACTTAGCCCTCTATTTATAGGAAAATGTTAGCACGCCGAAGCAGACTTGACCTGCTACCTGATGACTTTACCTGCTACTATTCCACCCACCAAAAATCAACCATCTTCCCTAACAACCAAAAGTGGGGCCCAACCATTTCTTAAATTTTCCACCAAAATCTTTTATAAACCTAATTTCTGAATCAGTCACGTCTTAAAATTCATAACAAATCATTCGTTCAATTTTAACGGTTCAAAATTTGTAAACATATACTCAACTTATATATGTATAACATATCCAAAAATCACAACGATCCAACGGTCAGATTAAATATTATAACTCACACAATAAAGTTGTAAGAACACTGATTTAATCTTTTAATACCTCCAATCTGATAAAATACTGATAAAATACCTCAACATTAATTCCTTCATTTATAACCACATAAATAAATCCATCATTTATATCCACATCAAATAAATATTTCATTATCATATAAATCAATAATTAATTATTCACAAATAATATTACAGAATCACAATAATGACAACCACGCAGTTCCCAGGAAAGAGGGAGCTTTCTGATAAGGATTTCTCCTTACTGGCGCGTAATTAGGTGACCAAACCTCTCATTGACAGAACTTTCTAGACATTGCCAATAATGTTATCTAATAATATTATTCCAAATAATATGAATTATTGATCTGATAATGGAGATGATATGCAGTGACAATTATTGAAACAACAATAATATAAATATCAATGTAGCAATTATTGAATCAATAAAATAAAATATTGAACAGTAATTACTGTGACAATTATTGAGTAGTGCCTTCTTACATAAGGATCAATAATTCAACAATACTGTACAATACCGTGTGCTACTGTGCAACTACGCGTATTACTGTATTTTAACCACCAGGTATTCCAACAGTGTTAACGGTAACAACTACGCCGTTATTTATAAAAACTCAAATTTGTCGTTTTCTTCATCCGACAGTTATTTTGTTATGGGGCCCACAAATAGCTACGCCGTCGTACGAATATTCCCCGACAAAATGAATATTCTATGACCAAATAAATATTCCTCGACAACAATGAGTATTTTATAACCACTTGCGTATTTTGAAAAAAAAATCATATATCACACTTAACTTTGTTTTTTATCAATTTAACCATTTACTGAATAGTAATTATAAGAAAAATTAAATATTTTTATTTCATAAAATTTGGGGTCTTACATTTAGCTTTTCCTAAGTCATAACAGTATCAACACATGTAACATGTTATATTCTTTTGATAATTACAGGGTCCTACTAATTTGGATGATGATGCATGAAGAGCTACACTTATTTTTTAGATATTTGGGTAGTTGCCTTGTACTTTTATATTCATTCTTTGGACAATTGTATTGATTGAATATTGTGTTGGTTTACGTGTCTGCAATGGATGGATGTTTATATATATTGTTGTACGTGGATGTGTTGGGATATATATATAAATCATGGATGGATGTTTATATGGATGCTTATATATACTACTATGTTGGGATAGAAAGAAGATACAAAACAAGGTATATTTTTTAGGAAATCCATAAAACAGGAAAAAACATTTAAAAAAAATCAACATTAGCGATTGCATGCGGTCGCTAATACAGAGAGTGGTCGCTGATGGCCTTTGGGAAACTAGCGATCGCATCGGTCGCTATTGTTGGTCGCTGACACCTGTGCCACGTTAGCTCTGACAACTGACTCATCATGACTCAGATTAATGACAACGTTGGTCGCTGATGGCGGTCGCTGATAAGTCGGTCACTAAAAATGGTCGCTGATGTCCACCTAGCAACCAAATTATATGCGACTAATATCAGCGACTGTAGGCGATCACTAATGATCATCTGCGACCGAGTGCGGTCGTTGATATGTAGTCGTTGATAAGCTTTTTTGTTGTAGTGATTTAATCAAAGAAAAAATTCATAGTAAAAAAACTCAAAAACATAGAAATTGGAAAGAAAACTTAAATTTTCCGTCTATTTTTTTTCCTTTTTGTTCATTTTAAAACTCAAAAACATAATGTAAGAGACTAGAGACACTATAACCCGCTATAATTTTGGCTCCAATATATTATATTTCCCTCCCAATTTTTGTCAGCCACTTGAATATCTGATAAACGTCCCCAATTTCTATCTCTAATCTGCTTGAATACGTGATAAATATCGTCAATTTCTATCTCTAATCCATGCCCTAAACTCAAATCCCAAAATAGTTATACACAATTTTAGTGTACATATGATCTACAGAGTCGTACACTATAATTGCTAATTTGTACAGTCAGGGATACCGATACGGCCTTACATTAACTGGTTTGGCATCGGGTTGTAATGTGATTCGGTGGTCACATATGCGTTGTGGGGGTAGATCAGTAGGATTGTTGAACATGTGTGAGAAGGTTGATTATAGGTGGGCCAAATCTAGTGGGTGTGGGCACCCGTTGGAATAATGGCAAATAGATTCCTAGTGCCATACAAATTATTAAACTCCTTATGTGATAAGACTTCTAACCTCATCTGTTTTATTCCATGAAAGGTGCATGAGACCCCTCCTTTTTGGAAAGTCATCGTAATCTTTTTGTAGTTAGTCTCTATTAGTCCCAGAGTAGCTAACCATTGAACGCCTAGGACTACCTAACAAGCTGGGACTAGAAGTATGTAGTAATCCACTGTGACGGAGTGTCCTTGGATGACGATCGTGAGAGACGGACAAAGACCAAAACATTCTATCTTCTCTCTATTGGCCACGATTACCTGTAATTTCTCATTTTTCTTCACTGGTAGGCTATGTTTTGACACAATGTCTTGGTCGATAAAGTTATGAGTGCTGCTACCATCGATCAACACCGTAACCTCCTTGTTCTTCAACTTTCCGGATACCCTGATGGTTTGTGGATGATTTGTTCCCGCAATTTCATGGAATGAGATTTTCGGGGTGGGTGCTTTGTCTTCTGTTCCATGTTGGTATCCTCCTTCTCTTCCGGTTCTCGATGCATGGAATCCTCTATCATGAAAAGCTGGGGAGATTCGCAACGGTGGCCCGAAATAAACTTTTCTTCGCAATAATAGCACAAGCCTTTCTCCCGCCGTTCTTTAGCTTCCTAGTTCGTGATACGCCGTAATAATGTTGAATTTAAAGGTACCGATGGATGCATAGTGGGTGGAGGTCCAAGCAACCCAGCCACTGGATTGGTCGTTGCCTTGGATGGAATGGTAATGGACGGAGGATGTGATGATGGAGTGACTCGTCACTGCATCTAATTTCGTTCCTCAATTAATCGTGCAACACCAATTGCCTCTATTAAGGAGGTTGGATGTTTAATTTTAATGTCGAGTCAAACGTCGTCTCGTAACCCCGCAATGAAGCAACTAATGACGAAGGATTCAGGTAAGTAATCCACGCGATGTGAAAGTAATTCATAAGCTTCCTAACAAACATCAACCGTTATGGTTTGACGAAGGTGAGTAAGATCCTCGGATGGGTCGGCATACTCTGTGGGTCCAAAGCGGAGAAGAACCGCTCGAGTGAGGTTGGCCCAAGTGAAAGGACCACAGAACTTAATCAACCATTGATGCCATTGAATAGCAATGTCTTCGTAATGAAAGGATGCCAACTGGACTCGTTGGTCATGAGGTACATTGTTGAACTCAAAATATTGTTCCGCCTTGTAAATCCAACATGTGGGATCATCACCGCTGAATTTTAGAAAGGAAAGCTTAAGGTGTTGATGAACATGGTCAAAGTTGGCATTAGAGGTTTCACCAACTGCAAATAGGTTAGTGTCAGATGGTTGAGGATGAGGTTGAGGAGGACCTTAATGCTGAGGTAAACGCAAGGTGTGAAGCTTCGTAATGACTATTTGCATGGAGGCATGCAGCTAATCAATACTGTTTTGGAGTTGATCAAAATGAGATTCATGTCACTACCAAAAAATGGTCATTTGTGATGGCCAAAATCCATCACAAAAAGTAGGAAAACCATCACTAAAGGTTTATGTGATGGCTTTAAGCATCACAATGACCGTCTTGTATACGCCCATCATGAAAGGTTTTACATGATGATTTTGGCAATTACATAAGTGCTTAGTGCTTTTATGATGATTAATACAATCATATTAACACATAATCTATTGTTATTGTCAAAGTCATCATAAAAAAACAAGACTTTAGGGATCAAATGTAAAACGTGAATCTCTATTTACGTATAATTTATTTCACTATATTAATTGTATCAAATGATACTTGTAAGATTTGAACCCTCTCCCATTTGCAAACTAAGTAACGAGTATTACCACTACACCAAAGTCCAGATCATGATTATAATTTTAAAACAAAATATAAAAGGAAACATATGTGAGTTGACTTACTAAAAAAAATTACTTACACATAAGATTTGGTGATTGCAATGGCAGTCACAAATACTCTATGATGATGGTAACATTAGTCATCACTACGAGCCATCATATATTTTATAGTTTTGTGATAGCTTAAAAATTTCATCACAAAATACCTTCTTTTTGTAATTACAAATAAAAGTCGTCATAAAAATCTATCTTTTTTAATGATTGTCATGACCGTCATGAAATATTGTTTTGATTATTTCTTACATTAAAATATTAGTGATAACTTTAAATGCAATCACGAAAAGGGTATATCTATAAGTGATGACTTAGTGCATCACAAAAAGAAAATTTATTTTGTGTGAAAAAATTAGTATGATTGACATGGTCATCACAATTATAATACATTGATGGCAAGATTAGTCATCACTAAGAGCCATCATATATACTATTATTTTGTGATTGCTTAAAAAGTCCATCACAAATTACTATCTTTTGTGACTATTTTTAAAAACTGTCACAAAGTTCTGTCACGTATTCTTGTTTTTCTAGTAGTGTGTTTGGCTAATGTCTCGTTTACGTCATTACAGAATTCGGCATTAGACTTTCCTCGGGTATCCATAGTCGGAACCTTGGCTCTGATACCAAATGGTAAGATAATTTGTGACAGATAGAGGGAGAAAAACTGAGAAAAATAGAGTTTTATGGGAAGTTCTTATTAATAAGCTGAATAAAAAAAGAACAACCTACTGACTATATTATATAGCCCAACTATCAAGAATCATAAACAACTAACTAGGAAATAGGAAACCTTAACACATTATCACACTAACATATTATTTATTTATTTATTTATTTTATTATTATTATTTTTGTTATCCGTGGGTTTCCGGTCCGCAGGCCGACTAATCCCCCGAGCCAGGTACCAGAGCGGTTTACTACTCGACTTTCGCTTGGGGTACCGTGGCCACCATGACCATTTCTGGATTAACACTTGTTGCTAGCCGGGGTTCGAATTGAAGACGTCCGGGTTTACGGCTCGCCCCCAATCAATCCTTGACCGTTGCGCCAAATGCTGGTGGTTACCACACTAACACATAATTAACCTAAGAATCAGGAAAAATCCCCACCACTTCCCTAACGACTACTCTAACGAATACCACGTCCAACACACCCAGTACTGCTGCATGAAGACCCCATGCACTTCCTACGTATATACCAACTATAGATGTGCATGTACATATCACAACGTACCACACGTAGGTTTTAACTCGTTTTTATGCTATTTGATTGCGAGCCGTGCCAAGCGCTACTTAATTATGAACATAATACGTAAGTTTCGGAAGTGGTTAGCATGAAGTTTATTTTTGGGTAAGTTGGTCAATAAAATGCTGACACGCAGGCGAGGTTCTATGTATGTCATCATTCTATTGGTCAATTAACAAACTTACTAACAAATAAACTTCATACTAATCGGATCCGTAAGTTTCACACACAGATGTTTACTTTGAGGTCGACCATACCGATATGTGTTTTAAGGAATTAAAAAAATACTAATAATTAATGTTAATCCCAATGATAACCATGTTTGGAAAAAAGTAGGGGTTGCCCTAGAGACAAAACTAGTATATGAATTAGGTAATGGTTGGAACTTGGAAGAGTCTTTAGCCATGACATGAGAGCATTGTTATATTAGTGATCGTATATAGTGAAAAGGTGTGGTTATGATTGTATAGTATCAAGTACTAATAAAAATATTGTTTTTTTTGTTATTAATAAATTTAAAAAGCTATTATTAATGAAATATATATAAAAATAACCTATCTGTAGATTAATGCGGCTATATAGCCAATTGAGTCATTATCCATATATAGAGACTGGTAATTAAATTAAGAAAGATGGAGAACATTCCATAGGGGCACGAAGACAAGCGGAAAATCCAAATAATTGATGGGGGCCGGGTACCCTACCTAGCTACCTAATTCCATTTTGCATCAAATAGAAAGCTACTATGGCGTCTTTTACCAAAAATGTTCAAGACATATCAGCCTACCATTTTCCACACGCGGCTGCCCTCTTTATTCATATCACTAGTACTAGTCTCAAATTACCACCCATATCAAAAAAAATTTAAATTTTTTTGGTGTCACAACTTTTTAAAATTAAACAAGTCAAACGTTACCATTTATATTAATTTTTTTTATTTCGTAATTTTAATTTTAAAATTTAAGACTAAATAATTCAATCGTTTCTATTGGTGGGTTGAATTCACAATTAATCCGAAAAATTCTCAGGGATTCTTGTATGTCCAAGATCCACGTGTTTTATGGCACGCGTGCCGCGTGGACCCCAACCCTTTGACTCAGAAGATTAACTAGTTATTGTCTCTCTATCAACACTAGTCAATTGCACTACCTTTCTTTCTCTCTTTAGGAGGGAGGAAGGACGCCTATGGCCGCAACTCACAAGTACTTGCAAAGGGAGTATATTTTTAGGCCATTTATAATCTATACTTTATACACACACGGTAGCAGTCCTGCCAAAACTAATACCACCTGCCCCCGTTTAGATTTAAAATTATAAATACATTTTCATTTTTTAATTTAAGTTTTAGAATTAATAAATCCATGATGAATATTAGTCTGTATTTGATTTTATTACTACTATAACCACAGTAACCAACTAAAACTAAAGTTATGTTTGTTTGTAAAGATTGTACTTGAGATATGACTATTAATTTTAAGTGTTTTGTTTGTTTTTAAATTTACTCTTTGGACTATTAGTCTCGAGAATATAAAATGTCTTAATAGTTTTGACATTATAATTATAAATATAATTATAATTCCGGGATTATAATCTTAGAATTAATAACTCTGAGATTATAATCCCGGAATTATAATACTTGTAAACAAACATAGCCTAAAGGTGATAACTAACTACTCATTAACATATTGCTGTTTTTAATGCTTAAATCATGAATTGATCACATTTAAACTTTGAATTTCACAAATTAATTTAAAAGGACAAAATGCATGTAGAATTTTTGATGGAGGAGTATATATGATAAATTAACGAAAGAGTAAAACTTAATTAAAAACTAAAGTTTGAAAATAAGGCTTATTGATGAAAATTAGTTGTGCTTTTATTGATTGTCCCAAAACTTGATTTTAATTTAGAGGAATTGATATTGTAAGAGTAAAAATAATATTGTTACAATACACACACACATATATATATAGGGGAGCGATCCATAGCATCTATATGTTATTGGACAATTATTGACATATAGGCTCTAAACCACACGTTTTATAGATGAAGGGCTGCGATCTAGAATGACAAATTACCGTCCGCTAGTAATACTAGCGAACGTGTTTAATGATATACACAATCAATCCGCTAGTATTACTGGCGGACAAATATTAACTCAAAAGAAAGGTAACAAAGGTAATTCTGCTACTTTACTTGATATGTAAAAAATTGTACTAGTATATATGCTCATAAAGTCAACATTTAAAAAGAAAAGTAATGTAAAAAATGAAAGAATAAATTGTACTAGTATATATGTTCATAAAGTCAACATTTAAAGTCAATTTAGACGTCCTAGTTTTGGGCAGCAATGGATGGATTCTTGCCACGCCTCCAACATCTGACTGTCATCAAATCTCAAGAGTATGATGGGTCAGAATATCTATTTTCGCGATTCTCACCTCGGTGTCGGAGCCCGAGTTTGCTCATATGTGGACTCATACTTTCCTAACTCGACATCTAACTCACCACCCACACTCCCACAACTCGGTCCAATTCCAGACGAGGGCGAGACAGTCACCGATTTTCTGTTCATGCTCAGTATCCGCTTCAACGATTGCAACCGATTCCCAGGCGATCTATACCCGTAACTCGCGGGTGAGCTCAGTCGCAACTCGTCCACCGAATCATTTCTCCTCGGCACCTCTATTCTCACTCCCACCAGGTCCATACCCTTTCTCCGATCCGCCAACGACGTCGTTATTATTTGATTTTAAGATGGAATACCTTGATTTGACAGACTATTATTCACAAATTGCTCGCCTAATTCTGCTACTTTACTTGATGACTGGCCTAATTCAACCCTAAGACCACCACCAACAGGAGCTCCGGACCCACCACCACCAGAACCCCTTCCAACCATCTCATTAACTCTAAACCTAACATTCTGACTCCCTTCAACTACACCACCATTATTTTTCTCAAAAAACTTCTCTCCACCACCACTATTACCCGCAACTCCAGGAATAAACGAAGCAACCTCGGTTGCCGCCTGTTGGGGAGCCGGAGAAACTGCCAGCGGCGGCTCCACTTTCTTCTCCTGTTCTTCGTTACCAAACCCTAATTCTCCTCATTCGTCGAATTTCTCACGAAGAAGTTTAGATGTAATTACCGGAGCACGAACGCCGAGATGGGTTGAGTTCTGGAGCGACGCCGCCTTGGAACAACGCCGGAGGAACTCTAACTCGTCCTCTTCTTCCTCGTCATCGTCGGACCGGTATTTAATCCACACATTAGATAGAACACACCTAATGGGTTGTCCTTAGATTCTCTTCTGTAGACGAATTACCCCTGTTACCTTTCTTTTGACTGTGTTAGTTAATATTTGTCCGCCAGTAATACTAGCGGATTGTGTATATTCTGAAATTGCTTTGTATTATGATGGCTTTGTATTAAGGGGCATAAGTGTCAGGGAGTTTGATTAAACACGTAATATTCGCTCGAGATTGTCAATCCTCAGCTCTTGTGGGACATTGTTGGATGTATGTATGTATGTATGAGTGTTGAGACGATGTGCCATTGTCGAAGGAAATTTACCACATAAATACATATACACATACTAGCGGACGATAATTTGCCACTCTAGATCGCAGCCCTTCATCTATAAAACGTGTGGTTTAGAGCCTATATGCCAATAATTGTCCAATAACATATAGATGCTATGGATCGCTCCCCATATATATATATATATGTATATATATAACGACATTTTTAAATTGTTATAACGATACTGAATAATTTTAATGTCATTTATTGCTCTAAATTATTTTTACTGTGAATCATATATGCAACAGGATATGCCAAGGGAGTGATATATACATGTTTGTGAGATTAGAGGAACTAATTAAAGTCAATAATATCACAGTCCACACATTGTCATGGAACTGACCCAACTTGACTTGGAAGTCTGCCATGTCAAAGTCAATTATGAACAATTTTGCTAATTTTGGTTATAAACTTCAACTATGAAGTTACTCTCTCTTTTACTATTCAAATTTCTCACGCATACAACTTCTAATAATTAAGTCACCTTTTATATGTTAAGCATTAGCTTCTCTTTTTTTCTTTTCTTTTTGTTTTCCTTGTTTGCAAGTTCACATATCTACGTGTCATGCAACAAAAACATTAACATGCTTAATACTTCTAAAATTATCAGTCATTTCATTTTATTTTATAACTTTATTATGTTAAGATTATTCTTTTATATATATATATATATATATATATATATATATATATATATATATATATATATATATATATATAAGGGAACTCATCCATCACAATCGTATTAGTTAAATGTAAAAGTGAAGGTTCAAATGGTCCCGAAATTAAGGGATAAAACAATTTCAGCCGTTGAATTAACAAGGAAAAAAAGGTAAAATATTCGTGAAACCGTGACATAGGCATCCACATCAAACTTCATCATCATGTCACATCCCTTTGTTTATAAGCAACAATAAGTCTATCTTTTTTAAATGAAGCAAGAAAATCATATATTAATACTAAAGCTAGGAACTAAGAATAAATATAACATAAAGAAAAATTCGATTCAAAATTCCTTTCTTGTTTTTTATTTTTCACTCTTTTTAATGCCTTTAATTATGTTTATCTCATCATCAACTCTCAAAATGTCAACCTGATTCCAGTAATTTCCATCGCAACAGCTTCACATATTTGTGGTATATATATTTTAGACCAAAGTAGAGAAACCAAAAGGTTCCAAAAAGAAGACCAAGAAAAAAAATCAAGAACAAGAAAAGAGAATAGCTAATATTTTTAGCCATGGCAGATGAATTTCAAGCTGAGGTTTGTGGAGGAAACTGGTGGAATCCAACTCGAAGCGCCTTCGGATCGTCGCTTTGTTCTTCAGTGATGATTAGTGATATGGGAAGCTTTGGCTGGCCAGCTGACTTGATGGACATGAAGGCAAAATCTAGTGATGAATCTTGTTCAGCTTCTGAAGGGTCTATAATTTTTCAAGATAAACAAAGACCTATGAATCAAGACTCAGTTTGTGGTGGTACTGGTGGCGGCAACTTATCGATGGATTCAGCCTTAGAAATGATGGGTAGTGGCCTTTCTTCATCAGTAACAACAGATTGGAATCAAACTTTATTGTAAGTATAATTCAATTTTGAGGTCACATGTAGTATATTTTATGTAACAAATATAGAAACTTTTTTAGTTTTTTTGTTTTTCTCTTTTGATCTCGATTATTGTTCAACTTTAATTCGTCATAAACTTACTCATGGTCCAAACTTTACAGCCAATACATACAAGTTGCACATGTTTTGAGACTTATTTCTTTGTAATCTTATGGAAAAAGGGAAGGTGAAATGATCCATTTTCTTCTTGTCATTATTTAGTGATGGTAGCAAAAGGAACAATTGCAATTATCAGTCTATTCTACAAGAGGACATGAATTCAAGCTTAAGTTATCAACAAGATTCCATTGTTAATTATTCCCAAATCAAGAAAGATTGGAGTGCAAAAAACTTTCCTATTATCGATGAAGGTTCTTCCGTTTTGAAGCCTCAATGTTTTCCAGTGAATTCATCCTCATATGGTTACCCTTCTTCCTTGTTCCAAACCCTAATTGATACTAATTTTCAATGTCAAGATTCTATATTTGGTAACCAGTCCATGGCCTGTCCGTCGTCTGCTACAAATAATTGTCGCAAAAAGTTGAATGAATTTTCTTCTTCTTTGCCTAAATTATCATCCTTGCTAAAACCTTCAGTACTGCAAAAAGAACAACCTCTTAGTCATTTTCAATTATCAAACAACACCCCCCCTTGGAATTCTTCGGCTGCAGCTATGAATGATGTTCGAGCTAGCATTTTCAATCCACCGCAATCTAAATTTATTCCACCAACATTTGAAGACAATCCCAATTTCCCCAACCTCACTACAAAGGTAAATATAAAGATTAATTCTTGTTATATTTTTTCGGGTTAAGTTGTTTATAGTAGGGTTTAGGGTTTAAATGCTGAATTTTACTATAACAATTTCAGCCTAATAATGAAAGAGTTCGAGACTTGAGCTCAGTGGTGAAGAAAAGCAGCAGCAGTGAACCATCATTTAAAAGAGCGCGAATTGAAACACCATCACCATTACCAACTTTTAAGGTAGGTAGATCGATTGATCAAGCATTGAACAAAATGGAGTTAAAATTTTTCTTCTTTTGAAAAATATAAATTTAAATTTAATCAAAGTATTGGATGATAACTTGTAACTTTATAATTATCAGGTAAGGAAAGAGAAGCTTGGGGACCGAATTACTGCCATCCAGCAATTGGTTTCGCCTTTTGGAAAGGTAACCTTTCTTTCTTTCTTTTTATTTAAAAAAGTTTTAAAGTTTAAATTTTTCCGTTCTACTTTTCAATGTAAAACTTCTCTAATGCATTCAATTTGATACAGACTGATACAGCATCAGTTCTCCACGAAGCTATTGAGTACATCAAGCTCCTTCATGATCAAGTCAATGTATGTTCCATCCTTTTCTTTTTGGCTAGCTCTTCCTACACATAATTAACCAATATTACTCTAGGACGTTTGCGCAAATTAATTATAATTACAAGTAATTAATTAAGCAGCGCATATATATGACCTTCCATTAATAGGAGCCTTGTGCACTGTATACGATTTTTAGTTCTAACGTTTGCTACCTTTTCTTTACAAAATTTCAGGTTTTAAGTACTCCATATTTGAAAAATGGAGCTCCCAGTCAACGCGAACAGGTAACCGACTGTCTTATTGTTTCCCTTCAAGTTTCAATAGTTTTCAAAATTATATATATGAAGTACTTATAATAAGATTATTTTTTTTTGCAGACCCTTAATAAACCGAAAGGCGCAAAAGGGGTCGTTAGTCAAGACTTGAGAACAAGAGGACTTTGCCTCGTGCCAATATCGAGCACCTTCCCAGTTGCTGCCGAGACTAGTTCTGATTTCTGGACACCAACATTTGGAGGAACCTTCAGGTAGAGAAGAGAAGCTTAAGCAATTAACTACCGATAAACAATCCATCCATACCAAAATTAGATATACATTTTGAATTTTTAAATTAACTTGCGAAATCCTATTTTTCAAAATCGATTTGAATTTATTTGATTTTCATACAAACTAACTACTACAACTACTGTAAACCAAGAAAAAAGTTTTACTTATTATTTCAAAACTTAAAGGAATTCATATCAATTTTAAAATTTTGGATTTCGATCGAAATGTATCTTTAATTTTGGAGTACATGGAGTATGTTTAACATGGAAGGAATATATTGATGTGGTGGACAAGTACAAGTGAAGAAGAGCAACACAAAAGGGAGGGAAAAAGTTTCAAGAAAAGACAGCTAATCTTGGACAGATACAAGAGGCAGAATGATGCAAGGATAATAATTAGCTAGGTAGCATATATTGAATTAGGATAATATTGATCAGTTGTAATAATTACAATGCAATAGTACTATATATAGTGAAAGGTGGATTAGGAACAGGAACAGGAACAGGTGCTAAATTAAGCTGAAAATTTAGATTGGTTTAGTAGGAATCATGTGTTGTTACTTGGTGAGCTCAATTTAGCACAAGCCGTATAGGGTGTAAACTATAAAGGCTTCTGTTCCTGTTTCTATATATAGCTATATATATTTTATGAGACAAAAATAAAAGAGTTGAGTAGAGAAATTAAATAAAGACGTTATTATTGAATTCTAGAATTGGAAGCAAAAGTGTAAGTTTGTGGAGCTCATTCAATTGGAGGCTCACTTTTGATTTATTTATTATTTGGAACTTGTAGTGGAAGGCAGAAGGCGATCCAGTACTGCTATATATATATATATATATATATATATATATATATATATATATATAGGCCAGATCCTGTCCGGACTCCCGGACAGGTTTAAAATCCGGACTTTTTTTTTTTTTGCTTTATTTTTTTTTAAACAACTAAAAAAAAAAAATTATGGAATTGAAATTTTTACATAATACAGCGTTTTGGGCGTGATTTGGATGCCTATAACAAAACATGTCTGTACAGTCTGGGCAGACTGTACATACATTGGTTGGTGTAGGTATTAAAAACACACCCAAAACACTGTATTATGGAAAAATTTTAGTTCCATAAAATTTTTTTTTTTAGTTGTTCTACAAAAAAAAAAAAAAAAAATTGGGTCCGGATTTTCTCCCGTCCGGGAGGTCCGGACCTGATCCTATTTCTATATATATATATATATATATATATATATATATATATATATATATATATATATATATAAAAACGGACCAATTTTTTTTTTTTTTTTTTTTGCTTTTTTTTTTGAAACAACTAAAAAAAAAATAAAAATTATGGAACTGAAATTTTTCCATAATACAGTGTTTTGGGTGTGTTTTTAATACCTATACCAACCAATGTATGTACAGTCTGCCCAGACTGTACAGACATGTTTTGTTATAGGCATCCAAATCATGCCCAAAACACTGTATTATGGAAAATTTTCAGTTCCATAAATTTTTTTTTTTTTTAGTTGTTTCAAAAAAAAAAGCAAAAAAAAAAAAAAAAAAGGTCCGGATTTTAACAAAATCCGGGAGTCCGGACCTGATCCGGACTCTATATATATATATATATATATATATATATATATATATATATATATATATATATATATATACACACACACACACACGGGAAGTTTCAAGAGTATAATTCTTAAATAGCATAATGCCTTAAATAACATAATTTTATCAAAACGACGTAGTTTTGTAAGGACGCGGTGACATTTTTGTAAATACCATGTCACCGCGTATTTACAAAAATATCACTGCGTCCCTCCAAAACTACGTCGTTTTGATAAAATTATGCTATTTAAGGCATTATACTATTTAAAAATTATGCTCTTGAAGCTTTCCGTATATATATATATAACCTTAGGTTTTTTTCATTTTGTCAAAATGAGTTTCATGCACGAGCGCGTGTGAATGTCTGTTGGCGTTTAAGCCGTAAGGCATGCGTCAAGCTTTCTCCACCTAATTAGGCCTTCTTTTTTTTTCTTTTTGTGCACCCCTAATTAGGCTCAGTGTACACTTAATTAGGTATTTCTAAATCATGCCGCTTGCCTCACTGATTTAATAAAAAATTTGGGTCCAGCCGTAAATTATAATAATAATAATAATATTATTATTAATAATAAGTAGGTATCTCTATATGAGTAGTTATAATTAAGAATTTTCTTATAATATAAATATAATAAATCTAGAAGAATTTTAGTTAAATTAATTGTTTTTTATATAAATAATTTAATATAAATATGATGTTTGAGCATTCAATACTAATTTTTTTTCTTCTTGTCCAAATAAAAAATATTTCATACTAAGTTAGAATTTTAATATTTATGCAAATATAAGTAAAACAATGAAGAAAATATCTTCAGTGAGTCATTCTCATTTCACAAACTCAGTATATATACATGATTACAATGCTTGATTCTAGGCTATGATTACAATGCTTGATTTTAGGCTATGATTAAGGACTGATTATTTACATACAAATATATACTCTATCATACCCCCGCAGTCGAAGCGGAAGGCTGTCGTACGTTGAGACTGTTCCGAAAATCATCAAAGACTATGCACAGAAGCCCTTTCGTGAAAATATCAGCTATCTGATAGTGAGATGGGAGATGAAGTACACGAACTTGTCCTCTTTCAACTTTCTCTCGAACAAATAAGATATGCATCTCAATATGCTTAGTACGTTGATGTTGTACATGATTACTGGAAAGATAGATGGCATTGACGTTATCACAGTACACCATTGTTGCCTTCTTGATCGGAACATGTAATTCTAACAGTAGATTTTGAAGCCAACATGATTTGGCAACAACATTGGCGACACCTCTATACTCAGCTTCAACACTGGACCGAGATAAGGTGGGTTGTCGCTTAGACGACTAAGCAATCAAATTATCTCCAAGAAATACACAGTAACCGGATGTTAATCGTCGAGTGTCCGGACACCCTCCCCAATCCGCATTTGTATAGCCAGCGAGAACAGAAAATTTAGATTTGTATAAATTCAAGCCGAAGTCGAGCGATCCACGAAGATATCGCAGGATTCTCTTAAGTGCAGTCATGTGTTCGCTCTTGAGGTCATGTATATGCAAACATACCTGCTGGACCGCATATGAGATATCTGGGCGGGTAAACGTAAGATATTGCAAGGCTCCGGCTAAGCTACGATAGTACGTGGGGTCTTCTAAGGTGCTCCACCCGAATTGCTCAATTTTGCCTTCGTATCCACATGAGTGGGTAACGGCTTGCATGAAGACATACCTGCCCTCTCAATAATGTATTCAGCATATTTCTTTTGGCAAAGAAATAAACCTCTTTCGTGATGGGTCACAACAATTCCTAAGAAATAATGTAAGGGGCCCAAATCTTTCATAGCAAATTCAGATGCCAGAATAGACATGATTTGTCAACGAAGAGCCTCAGAAGATGTGGTAAGGATTATGTCGTCAACATAAAAAAGAATGTATGCCATGTCATTTCCTTTGAAATATATAAACAACAAATAATCCGATTGGCTATGCTTAAATCCCATTGTAGAGATAAAATTCGTAAACCGTTTATACCAAGCCTGGGGTGCCTGTTTGAGTCCATACAGAGACTTCTTGAGCAAGCATAAATAGTCTGGATGGTTCGGGTCGCGAAAACCCATAGGTTGATGCATGTAAACAATTTCTTGTAAGTGACCATGCAAAAATGCATTCTTGACATCCAGTTGATGTATGGACCAAGAATTAGATAAAGCCGAACTGAGCACAGTGCGAATTGTATCGGGTTTCGCTACCGGGCTGAATGCTTGGCCACAGTCGACACCAACCTGCTGATACTTGCCATGTGACAACCCCAAAATAGGTCCATTCCATCCAACCTATTCTGAGTCGCTAAATACATGGTACAGAAAACAACTACAATTTTATTACAACAATTGTCGTGCAAAATACAACAACACATATGTTGTGAGTTTGGATACAAATATATACCAACTGTGACTCTCATCCCAACCTTGGATAGCACGTCACAATGACACCTTACATAAAGTTATAGTCAAAAACTGTTTTAGAAATTTGAAACTTTGGGAAGTGCTCAAGAAAACCTTCGTACATGGGAGGCCATGCTTCTAGGTTATGATAGATATCATATGGCCACAGAATTATCCTTGGTTGACCCAATAGGCCCCAAAGAAAAACGAGAAGATTACTATCATATTCTTTCCAACGGGGAGTCTTCTCTTGACATATCATTATCTCCACTGTCTCTAATTGAGAATTATACTTCAAACAAACACCAAGATTATATAGGTAGTGCTTGTAAATATACTCAGCAAGTGGATGAGCACAACCCTGTCTTATGATGACACGAGGTTGTATGTCATTAGACATCTTGTATGATAGTGGCAAAACACCCTTCCAACGTTGGGTTCGCCTCACCCTAGTTGATTCACCAAATATAACTACTAAATGATGACAACCACCGTTCTATTCCCCTGTTACCCTCGCTCGACCCAGCTACACTCTTATTACCTGAAAGGAATTGTGAAGCAAAAGGGTAAGCACAACTAGCTCAGTAAAGAATATCATGACTAAAGATAATTAAATTATCAATAGCCTTCATCAATAATAAATAAGAGATTTAGAACATATGGTAGATGATAAAATTTGCACCATAGTTGCAGCGGAACGAGCAATCCATTAGAAGAGTCAAATAGACCATAAAGTCTATTATCTTCTCTATGTTAAAAATCCATCAACAATGTTTTATCCATGTAACATCAATCAACAGTTCTGGCCCACAATCATATGAATAACTCATAATCATAATTGTGATTCTAAATTTTTCTTCGCATCCAGGACGAAGATAATTTTCATCACTTGTCTTTACCTGAAACATCAAAGATCATGGTTATACCAAATCACAATTCCTGTTCATAATCATACTAATAAATTCATCTTTGCACTGCGGGCCAAAGATATTCATCAACAGTTCATATTTTCACTATTGGCCAAAGATATTCAACAACATGTCATCTTTGCACTACGGGCCAAAGATATTCATCAACAATTAATCTTTGCACTACAGGCCAAAGATATTCCTCAACAGTTCATATTTGCACTACAGGCCAAATATATTAATATCTCAAAGAAATATATAATCATTTCAGAATTTAAATAAACAATAATTATAACAATGTTGATCAATTCACCTTTGCACTTAAGCTAAAGATATTCAATTATAAATTCAATAGTCATGATCATATCAGTCAACAATTTAACTTTGTACTACTGGCCAAAGAGAACCCATAGTCATGATCATACAAAAAATCTACCCATCTTTACACTCAAGTCAAAGAGAAATATAATCATTAGGGTTATAAAAATGTTATATATGATAATAAAAATAATATGATCAACATATAGTTTTAATCTCAAAAGTAATATTCATAAATCAACTATAATTTGGTCAAAAAAAAGAAACCAATTTTGTCCTGAATAGTACCCGTGAATAGTAACTCATGAATAGTAACTCGTGAATAGTAACCCTGACATTAAAAAGGTAGAAATTCTACAATAAAATTCATACCAATATTTCGATATAATGATATTGAAAGAATAAAATTTCTTAAACTTATAAATAATTTATTTTAATTGTTTACACTTTACTAAATAATACATTTAATCATTCTAAAATGCCAAGCTCATAAGATTTCATCACCAATAATTAAAACCCTCATCAAAAATCTGCATATACCTCATGTAGGATTCTCAAGCCATAAAATCCTATTTTCTAATTTTCTTACTTCACATAACATATTTAATTCATTTACTCATAACTAGTCTATTTTCATGAAAAATACCAAATCAGTCCCAAAAATATTTCTTTTCTGGGATTTAGCAGAATATAGTCCCATATTGAACATATATTTTTCACAGAATTTTTAAAATACATTTACTATTTTTCATATGGCCAAAACCGCCGAATATTTAGACATTTATCATAAATTGTGCTTTTATCTAAAAATTTCAAAATTCACAGAGTACACTGATATTATATAGATGTACACCCAATAAATATTTCATCAATTTTGGAGTTAACCACAAGGAGTTATAAGCGGTTACTTTTAAAATACTCTTTTCCCGTAAAATTCATAACTCTTAATCTATACATCCAAAAATTACCATTTTTGGACACAATCAATAAAACTTATCAAAATATCATTTAAAATTTTTCCAGAATTTTTGAAGGTCTGAAAAGTTACGAAACATGAAAAACATAACAACCCTTAAAATCCCTTACCTCAAAAGAGCAGTATTTCTGACTTGAATATCGGATATAACGCTGAACGAACTTGCGTTGTATAGCAACATTCAAGATATCTAAATACTAACAAAAATATATTATTTCTTTTTCTTCTTCCACGCCACCTCAATTTGTCAAGCCAGCCACCAGCCATCTTTGAACCAAAAGATAGCAACCCATGTGTTGATAACCAAGTGGGTCCCACCCATAAATTAATAAAAATTATTTTATTTTTCAAAACTTCAACAATTCATAGAAAATAGACCATTTATCAGAAAAATACGAATTTTATGTCCATTCTGCCTGAAATCGAATTCTCTACAACTTTGTAGCTTTGGATTTTTCCAAATTCCAATCCAAAAATATCCGAAATCCACAAACGGATGATTTTTAATACCTCCACATCGACAAAATACTGATAAAACACCTTAGCATTAATTCTTTTATTTTATCCACATAAAAATAAACATATCCATCATTTATATCCACATAAAATAAATATTTTCTTATCATATAAATCAATAATTAATTATTCACAAATAATATTACAGAATCACAATAATGACAACCAGACAGTTCCAAGAAAAGAGGGGGCTTTCCGATAAGGATTTCTCCTTACTGGCGCGCAATTAGGTGACCAAACCTCTCCTTGACAGAACTTTCTAGACATTGCCAATAATGTTATCTAATAATATTATTCAAATAATATGAATTATTGATCTGATAATGGTGATATTGTGTAGTGACAATTATTGAAACAACAATAATATAAAATATCAACGCAGTAATTATTGAATCAATAAAATAAAATATTAAACAGTAATTACTGTAACAATTATTGAGTAGTGCCTTCTTACGTAAGGATCAATAATTTAAAAATACTGTGTAAAATTATGTGCTACTGTGCAAACACGCATATTATTGTATTTTAACCACTGGGTACTCCAACAATGTTAACGGTAACAACTACGCCATTATTTATAAAAACTCAATTTTTATCGTTTTTTTTCATCCGACAGTTATTCGTTATGGGGCCCACAAATGGATGCGCCGTCGTACGAATATTCTCCGACAGAAAGAATATTCCATGACCAAACGAATATTCCCCGACAATTGAATATTTTATAATCACTTGCGTATTTTGAAAAAAAAATAAAAAAAATTCATATCTCACCCTTAACTTTAAACTTTTATAAATCTAATCATTTACTGAATTATAATTATAAAAAAATTGAATACTTTTATTTCATAAAATTCGGGGTCTTACATGCCATCACCAACAAGACGGGATTTATACCGCTCAAAAGATCCATCAGATTTCTTTTTATGACAAAAAATCCACATACACCGAATAATATTCACATTAGACGGATGAGGCACTAACTCCCACGTCTTATTTTTAATAAGAACATCATATTCATCCAACATGGCCGCTTTTCATTTCGGATCGAACAACGCAGTTTTGGGGTTAGATGGCAGAGGGGATTGCGAAACTGAAGAAGTTAAATTAAATTAAAATGATGTTTGGGCTTAAAAATCCCATGCATATTGCGTGTGGACATAGAGCGGTTTTGGTTTGGATGGGAATTTTGTATGTGTGGATCAGGTGGGGATGTGGGCGGGTTGAGCTGGGAGCTTGATGGGCTACGGAGAAATGGGGAGTTTCATGGGCTGGGTGTAGGACTGGTTGCGGGAATATGGGATTGTGTAGTGGGCCGAGTGGAGGATCACGGGGAGTGTTATTGGAGCTGGGCCCAATTTGCGGGCTGATGGTGGGAGCAGGAAGAATAGCGAGCTTATGTAACACGTGATGTATTCCATCATCAAAAAATTCATAGGTATGGGTTGGAGGCGTATTGTGACGCCCCCAAAATTAGGTATATATCACCCATCTTGAATCGTCAGATACATGGTACAAAATTTAAATACAACTTATTAATACAACTGTCGTGTATAATACGACAAAACATAACTGTGAGTTTGAATACAGTTATTGTCTACTAGAGATTATACAAACTCAAAAGGAGTCCTCATTACAATTATTAACATACTATTTCACAAAATAGTGAGGACTAATAATGCTATCCTTTGGACCGTCACTCCGTTCCCCGACTAGTCCCTGCTATGTTCTCATTTCCTGAAGAGAACAGTGAAAGAAATGGTGAGCTCAACTAACCCAGTAAGAAATATTATGACTAAGATAATGCAGAATAAATTATCGTTAGCCTTCAATAGTGTTAAACTGATAAAATATAACAACATCAAGTTTAACTGCAGCGGAACAAGCAATCCATTAAAAGAGTCAAGTAGAGAATAAAATCTACTATCTTTTATGATTTAATAGGTTTTTCATGATTTTTATCGCTGGGACTCAGCTTAATAAATAATACACATCATCGAATCACCCATGCACTACGGCCAAGGATATTCTTTAGTGTCACGACCACAAATTATCCATGCACTATAGCCAAAGACATTCGTGTATTCATTAATAGTCATGATAATGCCAACAACTGTCCATCAATGCACTACGGGCCAATGATAACTTTTACCACATCATTTGTAACATTACGATCATGATTACACCGAATAATCCCTGGTCATAATCATACCAAGTCCATCTATGCACTACAGGCCACAGATTACTTTCAACATAATATAAATATGAGGATGATGACAATGATATAATAATTCAATAAAACAAGTTCAAGAATTAATTTATCTAGGAACTAATAATGTCCAAATTGTCAACATGATACTGCTTTGTAGAGTAAAATTTAAGAATGATCAGAAGAATATTTCCATGAAAAGATACTAGATGAAGCGCAAATATCAAGGATATTCTACTAATTTCATGGAGTATAAAAGTCAAAACTTTAACCAACTGAGTATAATAAAGAATAGAATAACAAAAGAAATCACCATTTATGCGGTACTTTGCATAGACAGGTTATTCCAACAGAATAATAATAACGGAACCAGGTTAGGCAAAATTTGCACTGACATGATGTTCCAATTAACAGAATAATAAAGATGGAACCAGGTTCAGTGTAAAGTACACAGACAGGATGTTCCAACAGAATAATAATAAAGACGGAACCAGGTCCAGTGTAAAACACACAGACAGGATGTTCTAACAGAATAATAGAAGAATGTCACCAAGTATAGGGTAAACTGCGTATACAGGTTATTACAACAAAATAATAAGCAATGGAATAACAACAGTTCTCTTCATGAATAAGAAAGAATAACACCCCTTACATTAGTAGTAGATTGAATACTGCAGTAGTGTAGTAACAGAATACTCTTCTTCTTTCTCTCTTATTCTCTCTATACTTTCTCTCTCTATAGCTTGAATGAATTCGTGACAAATAATGAAGCACTAGGCCTCTATTTATAGAAGATTTCTAGCTTAACACTTGAAATATGAAAAGGAAAGTGGCTTGACGACTGGTGATGTGAAAAGAAAAGTGGTTTGATGCCTGTAATGTGAAACGACAATTGGTTCGACGCCTGTAATATGAAACGGCAAGTGGTTTGACGTCTGGTAAAGGTAGTTACTATTGACGAAGGTAATTATTATTGACGAAGGTAATTATTATTGACGAAGGTAATTACTATTGATGAAGGTAATTACTATTGACGAAGAGACTCTTAGATGATTACATGTGGGCCTTCGATAAAATAACCAAACTTACCACAAACGTCTCATAATAGACTCTTTATATACATCAAGGATTGAATAAATATTACCACAAATCATTCTATTTTTAATCAACACATATTTAATCTTTCAACAATTATTAATCATTTATAACTTGTCGTCTCAATTATTGATTTAATAATATTACATATTATACAGATGATATTGTGACAATAATTGAATCAATAATATAAGAGATATGATGCAACAATTACTGTAGCAATAATTGAGTATAGCTGAGTGACTTCTCACATAAGCATCAATAATCAATATCGTGTGCTACTATGCAACCACGTGTATTACTGTACTTTTACTACCGGGTAATTCAACCGTTTTAACGGTAACACCTCCGCCGTTATTTTTATAAAGTATTTTTGTCGTTTTCTCAATCCGACAATAATTCTGTTGTGGGATCCACCAATGATTGTGCCGTCGTATGAATATTCCCCGATAAAAAGAATATTTCCCGACCAAACGAATATTTTATAACAACTTGCTTACTTTGCAAAATTTATAAATATTACCCAAAACTATAACATTATATCAAATTTACTCCATAATATTCAAAAATAATATTTATAGAAAATTCATCTTTATTTATAAAAGTTGGGGTCTTACAACCTCCCCTTCTTATGAAATTTCGCCCTCGAAATTAGGGTACGTACCTGGTATGTCGAAGAGTTAAGGATACCTTGATTTCATTTCAGATTCTAACTCCCAAGTTATTTCCTCAACATCGTGGTTTCTCCACAAAACTTTGACTTGAGGTATAACCTTGGAGCGTAGAATATGTTCCTTCTTATCCAAGATTTGAACATGAACTTCTTCATATGTCAAATCTTTCGCTATTTCGTCCGGTTCTAACTCGATAATGTGGTTCGGGTCTTTCACATATTTACGTAACATGGATATGTGAAAAATGTTATGAACACGAGACATACTTGGTGGTAAAGCGAGTCTATAGACCACAGTTCCTACTCGATCGAGGATTAAAAATGGGCCGAAGAATCGAGGATTGAGTTTTTCTCTCTTTCCAAATCTCGTAACTCCTTTCCATGGAGCAACACGTAACAACACATGATCTTTTATATCGAATTCCACGTCCTTTCGATGAAGATCGGTATAACTCTTTTGTCGATCTTGTGAGATTTTATACGTTGTCGGATCATTTGAATCTTTTCTGTAGTCATACGTACCAACTTCGGTCCCAACAACGTTGCTTCACCCACCTCATCCCAGCATACTGAAGAACAACACTTTCTTCCATACAACGCTTCGAATGGAGCCATGCCAATACTTGCTTGATAATTGTTGTTGTAGGAAAACTCCACCAATGGTAAAAACTTGTCCCAGCTTCCCTTGAAATCAAGGACATAGAGTCTTAATAGATCTTCAAGAGTTTGAATAGTCCTCTCCAACTGTCCGTTCGTCTGAGGATGATATGCCGAGCTAAATCGTAAGTCTGTGCCCATAGATTTTTGCAAACTAACCCAAAATCGTGAAGTGAATCTTGGGTCTCGATTAGAAACTATGGATACCGACATACCATGCAATCTTACAATCTCGTTTATATACATACGAGCAAGACGTTCAAGTGTATAAGTTTCTCATATCGGTAAGAAATGAGAAGACTTGGTCAATGTATCAACAATGACCCAAATCGCATCTATGCCTTGAGAAACCTTAGGAAGACCGATAACGAAATCCATGGTAATGTGTTCCCACTTCCATTCTGGAATTTCAAGTGGTTGCAATAGACATTTTGGTACTTGATGCTCCGCTTTAACTCGTTGACAAGTTAGACACCTTGAAATAAACAACGTTATCTCTCTCTTCATATTGCTCCACCAAAATGTATGACGAATATCATGATACATTTTGGTACTCCTAAGATGGATTGCAAACAGTGTGTTGTGCGCCTCCATCATGATTTTATACTTTAAATCAGGGTCGTTAGGAACACAAAGTCTGGAGTTGACTCGAAGTATTCCTTCTTCATCTATTCTTGTTTCCGGCATAGCACCTTCTTGCACTTTCTTCCTCATACGCATCAGCTCCAGGTCTGTAACTTGAGCAGCTTTAACTTTATCGATTAAAGTCGGTTCTACTCATATATTCGCCATCATCACATGGGTTCCTGGAGTCTTCAACTCTATCTCCATCCTTTGCAAGTCACACAAAATGGGCCTTTGCGTTGACAATATCGCACTCGTACTTGCATATGATCTTCTACTCAATGCGTCAGCTACCACGTTCACTTTTTCAGGATGGTATTGGATGGTATGATCATAATCTTTCAACAGTTCAAGCCAACGTTGTTGTCGCATGTTGAGTTCCTTTTGAGTAAATAAATATTTGAGGCTTTTATGATCCGTAAAGATCTCCACCTTCTCCTCATACAAGTAATGCCTCCAAATCTTTAGTGCGAAAACAACAGCTGCCAACTCTAGATCATGAGTAGGATAATTTCTCTCATATTATTTGAGTTGTCTTGAGGCATAGGCTATGACTTTCGCATGTTGCATGAGAACACATCCCAACCCTTTTCCCGAAGCATCACTGTAGATGACAAATCCCTCCGAGCCAGATGGTATTGTTAGAACAGGTGCTGAAATGAGTCTCCTCTTTAGTTCTTGAAAACTCTTCTCATATTCTTCGCTCCAACCGAACTTTGTATCTTTCTGAGTCAGCTGAGTCAATAGAGTAGCGATTCGAGAAAATCCTTCCACGAATCTCCGATAATAACCAGCTAAATCGAGAAAGCTACGTACTTCGGTCATTGATTTAGGTTGCTCCCAGCTTTAAATTGCTTCAATCTTTGCTGGGTTAACAGATATTTCATGACTTGATACTAAGTGCCCAAGGAATGTTACTTCCTCAAGCCAGAATTTGCATTTCTTCAACTTGGCATAAAGCTTGTATTTACGAAGCTTTTGGAGTGTCAGCCTCAAGTGTTGCTCATGATCTTCACGGCTTTCGGAATAAATAAGGATGTCATCAATAAAGACGACCACAAAGTGATCCAAATATTCCTTGAATACACGGTTCATCATATCCATGAAGGCAGCAGGAGCATTAGTTAATCCAAAGGACGTGACTAGGAATTCATAATGCCCGTGCCGAGTTCTGAAAGCCGTCTTTGGAATGTCATTGGTTCTAATCTTCAATTGGTGATATCCGGAACGAAGATCAATCTTTGAAAAGAATTTGGCTCCTTGCAACTGGTCAAACAGGTCATCAATACGTGGCAATGGATACCTATTTTTGATGGTGACATGATTCAACTCCTGATAATCAATACAAAGTCGCATACTCCCATCTTTCTTCTTCACGAATAGAACAGGAGCACCCCAAGGAGAAGTACTAGGACGAATAAAGCCAATGTCTAACAATTCTTGAAGTTCGGTCTTTAACTCTTGAAGTTCAATATGAGCCATTTGATATGGGGCTTTGGAAATGGGTTTTGTACAGGGTTCAAGGTCGATACAAAATTTAATTTCACGCTCTGGGGGTAGGCCAGGAAGTTCTTCGGGGAATACGTCAGGAAATTTATTAACAATAGAAATATCATTCAAAACTGACGTATTTTTGTTTAAATCTGTGACATGAGCTAAGAAAGCTTGACATCCATTTTTCAATAAACGAATAGCTTTATGGCTTGAGATGACCGTGATTGATTTTAATGGTTTGGTCGCTTGAATTCGCATAATAGGTTAATTAGGAATATGAAAGCTAACAACCTTACGGAAAAAATCAATTTTTGCATGATGAGTAGTTAACCAATCAATCCCTAGAATTACGTTAAATGCAAGTATTTTCAATGAAATAAGATCTACAGGTAATGTAAGGGTACCGATTTGAACCAAACAAGACTTATAAACAGTGGATGTAATGAAGGTTTCTCCCAACGGAGTTTCCACAGACAAGTCAAAGTCTAATTTCTCCGAAGTCAAATTTAATCGATGAGCGCAAGTAGGAGAAATAAAAGAATGGGTAGAACCGGTATCAAATAAAGTATAGATTTCATTAGAGTTTATGATAAGCTTACACGTGATGACGTCATTCGGGTTCCTTGCTTTCTGGGAGGTCACAACAAATGCTCTCCCTCGCACTACCGGTTTTGACTTTTTTGGGACGGCCTTTGGTGCCTCCATCCTAGCTGAATTTGTCTTCGGTGAACGATATAATCGGGCTAAGCGACCTTCTCTTCCACAATTATAACATGCTTTGGACAGCATCGCGCAGTTTGGTCTTATATGCCCCTCCCCTCCTTATTTGAAACATATGATAGGTGGTCGTTCTCCTTCCTTAACGATAGGTGCTGGTACTGACGTCTTTCCATCATTGTTGAATCTCCTCTTCTTTAAATGTCCATTCTTATTTTTTTGGCCCTGATTACCACCGAAGTGGTTACCATTTTTGGCCTATTGATTCCCTCCACACTTGTTAGCACCGCTTCGATGACTGCTCTCGCTGGTATTATCATTTTTCCGGCTGCTCTCTTTTAGTTGCGTTGACTCGTTATCGCGCTCCACTAACTGAGCCCTATTTACAACATCTGAATATAAATACAGTTTATAAGAAATAAGATGTTGACATATCTCCGCCTTCAAACCTCTTAAAAACATCCGTGTCATTCTCTCTTCATTATCCACCAAGTGGGACGCAAACCGGGATAACTCCGCAAATTTAGCCTCGTATTGCGACACGTTCATATTGTTTTGTTCCAACTTGATAAACTCCACCTCCTTTATGTGACGAATACTTTAGATAAAGTATTTGTCGTTGAACAGCTCTTAGAACTTCTCCCAAGACATCTTTAGTATGGTTGGTTGAGTACGTTTTACCGATTCCCACCAGTAATATGCCTCTCCGCGCAACATAAAGACGGCAAAGGGAACCTTTTGCTCCTCGGAGCATCCCAAGACATCAAATATCTTGGTGATCTACTTTATCCATGCTTCCGCCATAAGTGGTTTTGGCTCTCCTTTAGACTCCGGTGGTCCCAGCTCCTTGAACTGTTTAGCGGTGACCGCCCGAGAGTTTCCAGTGTTTCCACCTGCATTTTGGACAGGAGCCGCTCTCGCCTGCTGTTGTATGAATTGCATATAGCCCCTGAATATTTGATCATTAATCATTTGGTCAGTGTTGTTGTTTGCATGAGGATTATCGCCTTCCTGATGCACATTATCCTGATTATTGATATGTGGTGAATCAACGGTCGCATGTGCTTCATTGCTATTCTCAACATTCTCGGATGTCATTTTCAGATACTGCCACAAAACAAAGCTTAATTTACATATAACATATTATCCCTAAATTCTTACTGACCAATTAAATACCACATAAACTTAGGTAGCGAAGGAATTCCCCGTCTCTCCCTTCCTAGTACTATTCTCACATCTTAGCCAGGGATCATATCCCTAAGCTTTGATACCAACTGTGACGCCCCCAAAATTAGGTATACATCACCCATCTTGGGTCGTCAGATACATGGTACAAAATTTAAATACAACTTACTAATACAACTGTCGTGTACAATACGACAAAACATAACTGTGAGTTTGAATACAATTATTGTCTACTAGAGATTATACAAATTCAAAAGGAGTCATCATTATAATTATTAACACACTATTTCACAGAATAGTGAGTTCTACTAATTTTATCCTCTGGACCGTCACTCCGTTCCCCGACTAATCCCTGCTATGTTCTCATTTCCTGAAGAGAACAGTGAAAAAAAGGGTGAGCTCAACTAGCCCAGTAAGAAATATTATGATTAAGATAATGCAGAATAAATTATCGTTAGCCTTCAACAGTGTTAAACTGATAAAATATAACAACATTAAGTTTAACTGCAGCGGAACAAGTAATCCATTAAAAGAGTCAAGTAGAGAATAAAATCTACTATCTTTTATGATTTAAAAGGTTTTTCATGACTTTTATCGCTGGGACTCATCTTAATAAATAATCCACAACATCGAATCACCCATGCACTACGGCCAAGGATATTCTTTAGTATCACACCATAAATTATCAATGCATTATAGCCAAGGACATTCGTGTATTCATTAATGGTCATGATCATGCCAACAACTGTCCATCAATGCACTACGGGCCAATGATAACTTTTACCACATCATTTGTAACATTACGGTCATGATTACACCGAATAATCCCTGTTCATAATCATACCAAGTCCATCTATGCACTACAGGCCACAGATTACTTTCAACATAATATAAATATGAGGATGATGACAATGATATAAGAATTCAATAAAACAAGTTCAAGAATTAATTTATCCAGGAACTAATAATGTCCAAATTGTCAACATGATACTGCTTTGTAGAGTAAAATTCAAGAATGATCAGAAGAATATTTCCATGAAAAGATACTGGATGAAGTGCAAATATCAAGGATATTCTACTAATTTCATGGAGGATAGAAGTCAAAAATTTAACCAACTGAGTATAATAAAGAATGGAATAACAAAAAAAATCACCATGCATGCGGTACTTCGCATAGACAGGTTATTCCAACAGAATAATAATAACGAAACCAGGTCAGGCAAAATTTGCACCGACAGGATGTTCCAACAGAATAATAAAGACGGAACCAGGTCCGGTGTAAAACACACAGACAGGATGTTCCAACAGAATAATATAAGAATGTCACCAAATATAGGATAAACCGCGTATACAGGTTATTCCAACAGAATAATAAGCAATGGAATAACAACAGTTCTCTTCATGAATAAGAAAGAATAACACCCCTTACATTAGTAGTAGATTGAATACTGTAGTAGTGTAGTAACAGAATACTCTTCTTCTTTCTCTCTTATTCTCTTTATACTTTCTCTCTCTATAACTTGAATGAATTCGTGTAAAATAATGAAGCACTAGGCCTCTATTTATAGAAGATTTCTAGCATAGCACTTGAAATGTGAAAAGGCAAGTGGCTTGACGACTGGTCATGTGAAAAGAAAAGTGGTTTGACGCCTGTAATGTGAAACGACAATTGGTTCGACACCTGTAATATGAAACGGCAAGTGGTTTGACGTCTGGTAAAGGTAGTTACTATTGACGAAGGTAATTACAATTGATGAAGGTAATTACTATTGACGAAGAGACTCTTAGATGATGACATATGGGCCCCCCCATAAAATAACCAAACTTACCACAAACGTGTCATAATAGACTCTTTATATACATCAAGGATTGAATAAATATTATCACCAATCATTTTATTTTTAATCAACACATATTTAATCTTTCAACAATTATTAATCATTTATAACTTGTCATCTCAATTATTGATTTAATAATATAACATATTATACAGATGTTACTGTAACAATAATTGAATCAATAATATAAGAGATATGATGCAACAATTACTGTAGCAATAATTGAGTATAGCTGAGTGACTTCTCACGTAAGCATAAATAATCAATACCGTGTGCTACTATGCAACCACGCGTATTACTGTACTTTTACTACCTGGTAGTTCAACAGTTTTAATGGTAACACCTCCGCCGTTATTTTCATAAAGTATTTTTGTCGTTTTCTCAATCCGACAATAATTCCGTTGTGGGGTCCACCAATGATTGTGCCGTCGTACGAATATTTCCATGAAAAGATACTGGATGAAGTACAAATATCAAGGATATTCTACTAATTTCATGGAGGATAGAAGTCAAAAATTTAACCAACTGAGTATAATAAAGAATGGAATAACAAAAAAAATCACCATGCATGCGGTACTTCGCATAGACAGGTTATTCCAACAGAATAATAATAACGAAACCAGGTCAGGCAAAATTTGCACCGACAGGATGTTCCAACAGAATAATAAAGACGGAACCAGGTCCGGTGTAAAACACACAGACAGGATGTTCCAACAGAATAATAGAAGAATGTCACCAAGTATAGGGTAAACCGCGTATACAGGTTATTCCAACAGAATAATAAGCAATGGAATAACAACAGTTCTCTTCATGAATAAGAAAGAATAACACCCCTTACATTAGTAGTAGATTGAATACTGTAGTAGTGTAGTAACAGAATACTCTTCTTCTTTCTCTCTTATTCTCTTTATACTTTCTCACTCTATAGCTTAAATGAATTCGTGTAAAATAATGAAGCACTAGGCCTCTATTTATAGAAGATTTCTAGCATAGCACTTGAAATGTGAAAAGGCAAGTGGCTTGACGACTGGTCATGTGAAAAGAAAAGTGGTTTGACGCCTGTAATGTGAAACAACAATTGGTTCGACACCTGTAATATGAAACGGCAAGTGGTTTGACGTCTGGTAAAGGTAGTTATTATTGATGAAGGTAATTACTATTGATGAAGGTAATTACTATTGACGAAGAGACTCTTAGATGATGACATATGGGCCCCCCCATAAAATAACCAAACTTACCACAAACATCTCATAATAGACTCTTTATATACATCAAAGATTGAATAAATATTACCACAAATCATTTTATTTTTAATCAACACATATTTAATCTTTCAACAATTATTAATCATTTATAACTTGTCGTCTCAATTATTGATTTAATAATATAACATATTATACAGATGTTACTGTGACAATAATTGAATCAATAATATAAGAGATATGATGCAGCAATTACTGTAGCAATAATTGAGTATAGCTGAGTGACTTCTCACATAAGCATCAATAATCAATACCGTGTGCTACTATGCAACCACGCGTATTACTGTACTTTTACTACCGGGTAGTTCAACAGTTTTAATGGTAACACCTCCGCCGTTATTTTCATAAAGTATTTTTGTCGTTTTCTCAATCCGACAATAATTCCGTTATGGGGTCCACCAATGATTGTGCCGTCGTACGAATATTCCTCGACAAAAAGAATATTCCCTGACCAAACGAATATTTTATAACAACTTGCTTACTTTGCAAAATTTATAAATATTACCCACAACTATAACATTATATCAAATTTACTCCATAATATTCAAAAATAATATTTATAGAAAATTCATCTTTATTTATAAAAGTTGGGGTTTTACACGTATGAAAATTAACAAATGGGAATTTAGTCTCATCAAACACAACATGTCGAGAGATAATTATTTTGCGACTCGAGAGGTCATAACACTTATATCCTCTATGGTTTTGTAGGTAGCCCAGATAAACACACGGGTTAGAACGAGCTTAGAGTTTATTAATAGTGGTGGGGGAAGAATAGGAAAACACAAGCAACCAAATACTCTTAAATGTGCATAGGAGGGATCCCGAAAGTAGAGAATTTGAGTAGGAGAAAAGTGTTTAAGATTTTTATTTGGGAGAATGTTTAATAAATAAATTGTCATATATATGTAAAGCATGATGCTAGAATGATGGTGGCATAGATGAGTGAGCAAGAAGGGTTCAAATCAAGTTGTTTATGGTTCGAATTTTACGTTCGAATTTCCCGTTTTGAGAGGAGGTATGGGGACACAAGAACCGAAAACGTATACCATGGTTGCGACAAAAATATTGGAAATGTAAAAACCCAAAACCCTAATAAGACTCGGATATGTAAAATTCAGTTATATTAATAAAATCTCCCTGTTCTGAAAGTGTTATGTGTTCATTTATACTTTGTTTAACAAAGTTGGTCAAATAAAATTTTGTCTGAAAATTGACATGCTTGACACCTCGTGCTTAAAAATTTTCTTTTGAAAATGGACTTTTTGGTATATTTGTTTGGACAAGCTGCTTTGTCGTGCTTGTTACGATTAGTGGAAAATCTAGGTTAGGAACCCTAGATTACAAACCTTAATCCTAATTTATAAACCCTAACCCTAATTAGCTAAATTAACCCTAAATAGGTTATCCTAACACCTAATCATGATTACTAAACTTCAATTAGGTACTAATAAACATCATTAAGCAACCCTAATCATTAAAAACAAAACCCTAATCAAGATTAGTAAAGATTATGGCATAATTAAGTTACTAATTTTGTCAACAAGCTCACAAGTAGGTTCAGAGTCATCCACACAAGTCCCAAAACATCACATGACATGCTTCCAAACTCCCAAGCACCAGGAGAGTCACAGATCAGATCTTTTAGGAGGCAAGTAGATGGAAAAATGACCAAAAAGCCAAATTAAAGAATTCAATAAATTAAAAGGAGACCCAAGCTCAGTGAAAACTAAAAAAAATTATAAGCCTAGACACTCTTACAAACATACCAAATCAAGCCTGGGTGATAGCAGCAACAAATTCAGAAGTTAGAATCCAAAATTAAGCAAGAAAGGTGCAAACCCTAATTCATAGCTAGATCTTTGATGCTTTGTTAATTTTGTTGTTTAGATGTTTAGAATTATGTATTAGTATGTTAGAAAGTATATTAGGTTGATAGAACATGTTTTCATAACATCTAGATGCCTTATATAAGTGTTTTTAGTAATCTGGAAATTTTGAAAATCAAGCCTGACAGTCTAATGTCAGAGCTTGTAGATTTATATGTGTTAATAGTTAGGTATGTTAATTGTATGTTATTTGTAGCCTGTTATGAGGTATTAAATCTAGAAAAGAAAGCAGGTTCATTAGAACTATATATTGAAAGTTATAAGTGGTCAAATATGGTTGACCGATCACGAGTTCTGTTTTCTGGGTTACCTAGAAAACTCAAGAACAGTTTGAGTCAGCTACTTTGATCGCTTTCTGTTTGTTGTTTTTGTAACATTTTGTAATAGATTAACACATTGATGTACATACTACATATTTATGATCTTAAATTTCTTAAACAACTCATAGGATTACTGGAATTAATGGTTAAAAATCATTGACCGAACTTAACCAAGTTTTCTGGGTTACCTAGAAAACTGATGAACACGAAGAACAACTGTTGGCTGTACTTTGAACAGCATAGATCGAGACCTTAGAAATATGTTTTGTCCAAATCAGTGTTATATATATATATATATATACCTTGACATATATACTACATATTACAACAAACGCAACACAAATCTATTACACAGAATCAGAGTTATGAAAGCCACAAAATCGTTGACGCATGACCACTATTTTGGGTTACCCAGAAACTCAAGAACATCTTTGACAATGACTTTGAGCCTCTATAACTTCTCTTTATATGTAGGTTAAAGCACGAATTTTGTTTGATGTTATACTACTGTAAGAGTACTATAACATCCATCTTGTTCAAACCCAGAATCATAATTAGTAGCTAGTTAGATCGTAGTCAAAGTGGTCCCTCGACCATGACTGACTGACTGCCCAGAAGCTCAAGAACATCTATAGTGACACTTCCTGTCACTATAGGGCTTTAGCGACAGACAAAATTGTTTTTTAGAAATTAATTTATAAAAATTAGAAATAATTAATAAATAAATACAAAAATAGTTTTACAAATTATATTAAGTTATTATAATAAACTTTTGATATTTTAACATAAATTTAATAAATATTTTATTTATTTTGGATATTATTAATAATTAAGTTAATAATAAATTAATTAGAATAATTACTTGTAAATAATAAATAATTATTAAAAAATAATATTAATTATATAAAAATCATAATAAATGGATATAAATTATTTAAAAATAATAAACAAAGTTTTTGTAAAATATTTAAGTAAATATTAATTATTTAAAAATAGAAATAAATGATTTAAAAATCATTTAAAGGATAAATAAATACATAAAAAATATTATAAGCTTCTAGAAATTATGATAATAGATATATAAATTATCTAAATATATAATAAATCTTTTAAATAAAATTTAGTCGATAAGGTCTTTAAACACTGAAATCTTATTAAACATAACCCGATCATATATAAATATTGTATTTGAGTATTGATATCAATACTAATGTGTTAGATTTATATTAATGAACATCGTAGGTGTTTATTAAACTAACAAAGTAGCATAACTTGACTGATCTACGCTCATGCGAGTTCTCTAACCTTAAATCTCTTATCGAGCAAGTTTCCTATATCCTAATTACTTTCACAAATTTACGAAACCCTGTTTATACGTTGAACAGGATATTTTTATCTTGAAATATTGCTGATATGATATAATATACCTACACTTGAATTAACCTCTTATTTTAAGGTTATTGTTATAGTTTCAGCATAACTAAGAAATGAATTTCTTATCCATATAATATCGTTTACTGAGCTTAAACTATTGTGTCAACCCAAATTGTTTTGGTAAGACATCTTATACTGAAGTTGGGTATCCCGTAAGGGATCATTGTTTGTTCAATAATAACTTGACATTAATTTGGGTGCATTTGAGCACTGGTAGGATGAGATGCATACTCCTAGGATATTGAATAGGTTGATCCTCTATCTCATATCTAAACAAAATTTCCAAGTCTGTGTGACTAACAAAAATAAAAATCCAGAAAATGGTAACAAGTATCAGCAGAATTTTGAATTGTTATACTTCTTCAAATCATATATTGTTATACTTATAAAACTTGTTGAACATGTCATAGCTCACCCTTGCAAATTATTCCCTTTACATATTCGATGGTAACCCTGGAACATCTAGAGTAGATAAAGGGAAGCGTCCCTGCTTAGATTAGTTCATATTCATGTCTAGTTAAATACTTTGTAATAAGAAACTCTTTATGAGAATCATGTAATCGAACCTTAATATTTATGATATATAAAATATCTTTTATTTTCGTAACCGTGTTTTCTTACATATATAGATGTAATTCTTTAAATTTAGTTTGAGATCCTAGGGAACTATTTACATGAGTGAGGGTATTGATAACACAGACTACTTATGTTGTTATTAATACTTTGGATTTTGGATAAAAAGTTATTATCGATACGATAATATGTTTTCGCATGACATAGACTATACATCTAGGTGAGGGTATTGGTAATATGAACTGTTCATGTTATTACTGATACTCTGAATTTCGGATAGATAGATTCTATTCACAAATACAGTTCATATATCCAAGTGAGGGTATCCAAACATAACAATAATTCTCTTAAGAATTGTCATATGTTATGGGATACTGTGAATCTTGGATCTATGAGAATTATATCTTGTTATAAATTGTATAGTCACTCAATTAGATATAAGCATATAATCAGATACCATGGGTGTATAGATTTAAATGCATTATATTGATTTGTAGTAAGCACCATATCGGATACTGTAGGAGTATAGATATGGGGGCGTTACAGGAAATGTTCATTATCAAATTCCTTCCCGTTATCACTTTGAAAACATTTAATTTTCTTCTCAAATTGAGTTTTAATATAAGCGCTAAAGGAAAGGAAACTGGTGTAGACTTGCGATTTCTTGCCAATAGGAAAGGACCACAAAAAATTAGAATAATCATCAAGAAAAAAAATATAATATTTGTGTCCAGCTGAACTTAAAATAATGTCAAATGGCATAGTAGTACAAGAAGTAGATGGATAAAATAGCAACCTAACATGTTTCCCAAAAATACATGAAACACAAATACTAATGCATGAAGATTGTTTACATGCAATCAATTTATTATTGTAAAGAAAGCGAAAAATTGATGCTCCTGGGTGGCCCAAACGATTATGCCATAAAATAGGAGAAAGAGCGGCAAAAGTTGATGGAGTGGTGGCGGGAGGACTCGTGGTGGTGGATAAGGGGTATAAGTATCTGGTGCTATCATATCTCATTATAGGAATCCCCATCTGCATATCATTCACAGAAAATCCAAAAGGATCAAATTCAACAGAAACATGATTATCAGTTGTGAAACGACGAACAGAAACCAAGTTTTTAATTAAGTTTGGGGCATGGAGGTCATTGAACAATGTTAGGGGTGGATAAGGTGGAGATAGTTGTGACGCCCCCAAAATAAGTCTATCCCATCCAACAATTGTTGTGCAAAATACCACAACACATATGCTGTGAGTTTGGATACAAGTATATACCAACTGTGACACGTGTCCCAACCGTGGACATCGCCTCACCGTGATACCTTACATAAAGGTATAGTCAAAAACTGTTTTAGAAATTAGAATCTTTAGGAAGTGCTCAAGGAAACCTTCGTACATGGGAGGTCATGCTTCTAGGTTATGATAGATATCATATGGCCACAGAATTATTCTTGGTTGACCCAATAGACCCCAAAGAAAAACGAGAAGATTACTATCATATTCTTCCCAATGGTAAGTCTTCTCTTGACAAATCATTATCTCCACTGTCTCTAATTGATAATTATACTTCAAAAAAACACCAAGATTATATAGGTAGTGCTCATAGATATACTTAGTAAGTGGATGAGCACAACCCTTTCTTATGATGACATGAGGTTGTATGTCATTAGACATCTTGTACGATAGTGGCAAAACACCCTTCCAAAGTTGAGTTCACCTCATCCTCAACAGCTATAGACCACAGTTCTATTCCCCTGTTATCCCCCGCTCGACCCAGCTACACTTTTATTACCTGAAAAGGAATTATGAAGCAAAAGGGTGAGCACAACTAGCTCAGTAAAGAATATCATAACTAAAGATAATTAAATTATCAATAGCCTTCATCAGTAATAAATCAGAGATTTAGAACATATGGTAGATGATAAAACTTTTCAACCATAGTTGCAGCGGAACGAGCAATCCATTAGAAGAGTCAAATAGACCATAAAATCTATTATCTTCTCCATGTTAAAAGTCCACCAACAATGTTTTATCCCTGTAACATCAATCAATAATTCCTGTCCACAATCACATGTATAACTCATAATCGTAATTGTATTTCTAAATTCCTTTTCTCATCCAGGACAAAGATAATTTTTATCACCTAAAACATCAAAGATCATGGTTATACCAAATCACAGTTCATGTTCATAATCATACTAATAAATTTATATTTGCACTACGGGCCAAAGATATCCATCAGCAAGTCATCTTTGCACTACGGGCCAAAGATATTCAACAACAGGTCATCTTTGCATTACAAGCCAAAGATATTCATCAACAAATCATCTTTACACTACAGGCCAAAGATATTCAACAACAATTCATCTTTGCATTACGAGCCAAAGATATTCATCAATAATTCATCTTTGCACTACAGGCTAAAGATATTCATTATCATTTCATCTTTGCACTACAAGTAAAAGATATTCAACAACATGTCATCTTTGCACTACAGGCCAAAGATATTCAACAACAGGTCATCTTTGCACTATGGGCCAAAGATATTTATCAATAATTCAACTTTACACTACAGGCCAAAGATATTAATATCTCAAAGAAATAAATAATTATTTCAGAATTTATATAAACTATAATTATAACCATGTTGATCAATTCACCTTTGCACTTAAGCTAAAAATATTCAATTATAAATTCAATGGTCATGATCATACCAATCAATGATTCAACTTTGCAATACAGGCCAAAGAGAACCCATAGTCATGATCATACCAATAATCTACCCATCTTTACACTCAAGTCAAAGAGAATTTCAACACCAGGGCTATAAAAATGTTATATATGATAATAAAAATAATATATATAGTTTTAATCTCCAAAGTAATATTCATAAATTAACTATAATTTGGTTAGAAAAAGAAACCAATTTTGTCGTGAATAGTAACTTATGAATAGTAACCCCGACACAAAAAGATAGAAATTCCACAATAAGATCTATACCAATATTTCGGTATAATGATATTGAAAGAATAACATTTCTTAAACTTATAAACAATTTATTTTAATTGTTTACACTTTACTAAAATAATGTATTTAATCATTCTAAAATGTCAAACTCATAAGATTTCATCACCAATAACCAAAACCCTCATCAAAAATCTGCATATACCACATATATGATTCTCAAGCCATAAAATCATATTTTCTAATTTTCTTCCTTCACATAACATATTTAATTTCTTTATTCATAACTAGACCATTTTCATGAAAAATACCAAATCAGTTCCAAAAATATTTCTTTTCTGGAATTTAGCAGAATATAGTCCCATATTGAACATATATTTTTCCCAAAATTTTTAAAATACATTTACAATTTTTCATAACTGCTGAATAATTAGATATTTATCATAAATTGTACTTTTATCCAAAAATTCCTAAATTTACAGAGTATACTTCTATCATATACATGTACTCCCAATAAAAATTTCATCAATTTTGGAGTTAACCACAAGGAGTTATAAGGGTTTTCTTTAAAAATAGTCTTTTCCCATAAAATTCATAACTCATAATCTATACATCCAAAAATCATAATTTTTGGACACAATCTAGAAAACTCATCAAATTATCATTTTAAATTTTTCCAGAATTTTTGAAGGTTAGAAAAATTACGAAACTTAAAATCATAACAACCCTTAAAATCCCTTACTATCCCTTACCTCAAAAGAGCAGCACTTCTGACTGATATCGGATATGACGCTGAAGGAAACTTGCACTGAAGAATAGCAACTCACCAAGTATCTAAATACTCACAAAATACACTCGATAATCTAGAGAGAGAAAGAGAAAAAACTTATTTCTGGTGTGATTTTCAATTCTAACTTAGCCCTCTATTTATAGGAAAATGTTAGCACGTCGAAGCAGACTTAACCTGCAACCTGATGACTTTACCTGCTAATATTCCCACCCACCACATTTGAAAATTTAATTGAGCATATTTCTCACCAACCAAAAGTGGGGCCCACCAATTCTAGATTTTTCCACCAAAATCATTTATAACCTAATTTTCGAATCAGTCACCTCTTAAAATTCATAACAAATTATACGCTCATTT
Organism: Panax japonicus; assembly: GCA_020205505.1. Taxonomy (NCBI): domain Eukaryota; kingdom Viridiplantae; phylum Streptophyta; class Magnoliopsida; order Apiales; family Araliaceae; genus Panax; species Panax japonicus. The sequence continues at coordinate 7,581,578 of CM035113.1, forward strand.
TTAACGGTTCAAAATTTGTGGACATATACTCAACTTATATATGTATAACATATCCAAAAATTATAACGATCCAACGGTCGGATTAAATATTATAACTCACATAATAAAGCTGTAATGACACCGATTTGATCTTTTAATACCTCCAATCTGACAAAATACTGATAAAACACCTCAACATTAACTCCTTCATTTATAACCACATAAATAAACCCATCATTTATATCCACATCAAATAAATATTTCATTATCATATAAATCAATAATTAATTATTCACAAATAATATTATAGAATCACAATTATGACAACCAGGCCGTTCCTAGGAAAGAGGGAGCTTTCCGATAAGGATTTCTCCTTACTGGCGCGCAATTAGGTGACCAAACCTCTTCTTGACAGAACTTTCTAGACATTGCCAATAATGCTATCTAATAATATTATTCCAAATAATATGAATTATTGATCTGATAATGAAAAGTATTGTGCAGTGATAATTACTGAAACAAAAATAATATAAAATATCAACGCAGCAATTATTGAATCAATAAAATAAAATACTGAACAGTAATTACTGTAACAATTATTAAGTAGTGCCTTCTTACGTAAGAATCAATAATTTAACAATACTGTGCAATACCGTGTGCTACTGTGCAACCACGCGTATTACTGTATTTTAATCACTGGGTATTCCAACAGTGTTAACGGTAACAACTACGCCTTTATTCAATTTTGTCGTTTTCTTCTTCCGACAGTTATCCGTTACGGGGCCCACAAATAGCTGCGCCGTCGTACGAATATTCCCCGACAAAAAGAATATTCCACGGCCAAACGAATATTCCCGACAATAATGAATACTTTATAACCACTTGCGTATTTTGAAAAAAAAATTATATATCACCCTTAACTATAACTTTTATCAATTTAACCATTTACTGAATAGAAAAATTAAATACTTTTATTTCATAAAATTCGGGGTCTTACAATAGTGATTTTTGTCCATAACCACAAATCGGAATAACATGACCACTTCCAACAATTATATTTTTATTATTGCTCGAATTAAAATAAGACGAAAGAGTACCTTACGACGCCGTCATATGCGAAGTAGCATCGATGTCCATGTACCAATTGTCATCGGAAACGTTGAGAGACATAGTATGCATCGCTGCTTCAATATTCGTGGGTGCATATGAGGGGGATTTGGGCGCCTGAGCGCTGTAAGCCTGTTGCGAACGTTGTCCTAAAATTCCTGGTTGACGTACTAGAGGGGGTGTGTCCAAGAAGATGATGGGTACAGGCATGGAGGCACTGCCCAACCCGATGGAGCCCAACCGGTGTTATACTGCCACCATGGTGGCGGATGCTGCCATGGACGGGGATGGGTGGACTGTTGGTGGTTGCCACTAGCGAAGGACTGGTTTGGACCACCCTTTCCTCGACCGCGTCCGCTATTATTCTTCCCTCTATTATTAGTACGGTTGTTGTGGCTATTATTGTTCTTCCCACGTCCACCGATATTGTTTCAATTTTGACCATTACTATGGCTTGTTCCCCGTCCAGAACCGTGTGTCTCTTCGTTTCCGGTGTTGGTTGTTATGAGAGCTGTGCCGAAGGCACTTGATGCCATAACCACCTGTTTGGCTTTGTTCGTCTCTTCAAGAATTAGTTTCGAGCGAGCCTCGTAAAACGAAGGTAATGGGTCACTTTGTTGTATGAATGTAGCCACACTATCATAGTTCTCATTTACCCCCGCAATCAATTGGAGAACCAACCTGTGATTATTAATCGGAGCCCCAACATTTGATAATTGATCCGCAAGCATCTTGAGTTCTTGGCAATACGCTGAGACATTGGGAAAATTATCCATATGAACTTGGGTGAATTGATTTTCCAAGTAAACTGCCCGTGAGTGTTTGTTGTCTTGAAAAATTCTTTTCAAGCGTTCCTATGCTTGTTGTGCCGAAGAGTCAGGCTCCAAGATAGTGTGGAGGAGATCGTTCGAAATTGTTCCATAAATCCATTAAAGGACTATTGCATCCAAACGAGACCACAATTAATCGTCTTGAACTGTCACTGTCTCCTTACCCTTATCAGACGACATGGGTGGCGTAGGGATGATATGGTCCATCACTTGATACGCACGGCAATGAATTTTGAAAAGCTCTGCCCATGACGAGTATTGGCCTATCGATCTCCATCTCAAGAATAATTGGGATAAAGTTCTTGACATTGCTTACAGCTAGAGCCGGATGGAAGCGTGAGTTATCGGCCATGGAGAATGAGAGGAGAGGAGAGGAAAACAACAACAAAAACAAGATAAGGCAGAAGAAGGAGATGGGCGATAGAGAAACACCTAGGGAACGGTAGGGTTTATGGCTCTGATACCATGAATTGAAGGAAATATCTTCCGTGAGTCATTCTCATTTCACAAACTCAGTATATATACATGATTACAATGCTTGATTCTGGGCTATGATTATAATGCTTGATTCTAGACTATAATTAAGGACTGATTATTTACATACAAATATATACTCTATCAAATAATAATAACAAAAAATTAATATGTTAAATTTAGAGTATTATGTAAGATTACTGTTTTTAGATACATGATAAATACCGATACATGGTTTGTTAAGTCATTAAAGTATCTCAACTCTGATTAGGTTTGGTTTGGATGCCAAAATCAGAAAATACTTCTCCAATCTCAAAATGAGAGTTTAATTTTATTTTTAAAGTTTTTAGTCAAATGAAGTGTTAGGATGCACCATCATTGGAACCTAGTTTCAAGATCCATACTCCAAAATATGTCGAATAACTATTGTTATATTTCTTTCATTCCAAAATTAGAGATGCAGTATGATATTAAGATCAAATGACGATATATTAAATTTTAAAATAAATAAGAATCATAAAAGTTTAAAATAAAATAATTTTTGTTATTAATAAATAATTTTTGTTATATATTATATAATTATAATAATTGTATCAACTAAAATTAAATAAGTTCACATCAATGAAGTTTAGTATGTCGCCGTATAACCTCAAAAATCAAAGCGTATTTCTAATTATAAAATGGAGGAGTATATGATCTTTTGTTATAAATGAACATTTTTGTATTTTGAACATTTTTTGGTTAATATTGAGCATAATTTAAACTTAAAAATATCGACAAGATTTAAGTGAATATAAGGCATACTTTATATATAGTCTTCCATGAGGAGAATAAAAATGTCACACCTTAATACTCCATCTATCCTCAAAAGAATAATTAAATGTATAAATTTATTTGTCTTAAAAAAGATAAGATAAAATACATAAAATGAAGAGTAAATATGTCATTTAGTAAGGTCTATTAGTATATATAAAAAAAGTACTTATTCATTTTATATAATCTTGTGAGATCACTAGGGATAAATTCAAAAAAAATTTACTCTCCTCTTTATTTTTAATTTTTTTAATATGTATACAAATTATAATTTACTCGTTATTTTGAGGAGCATAAATAGGGAACACACCCTCGGAAAAAAGGAAGTCACACTTTACTTTCTAAACCCTAATCCTCCATACTGCGTGAGTTCATATTTTACAGGAACTTAAGCATATATAGGAACCTTTTCCTGGGGACCACAATCAGACGTAGATCTATATATGAGACAGTATATGCAGCTGTTTCTGTTGAATTTTTTTTATAAGTATAGGGACAGGGCACATATATAAATTAATAAATTCAAGAGGATGAATTAGTGAAAGAGTTAAACTTGGAGGGGGCAAAAAAAAATTTCATAAACCAATTTTAAATACAAGTATAAAAATCTTCTTTGTTTTAAGGCTTGGTGAAATCTTAGAAGTATATTCAAATTAACTAAAATAAGTTTCTAAATTGTATCTATATATTTTTTTATTTGAAATTCTTTTTTTAGTTTGGATTATGAATATTTATTACAATTTATAAATATTATTATGATTAGTTAATATTATGATTACTTTAATTTTTTTTATTTAATTTCAAGAAAAAATTAATCAAAATCTACCTCTATCGAAAAAAATTCTGGATCCGCCACCGACCATAACCATAACGGTCAAACTCCCTTAAGTTATTCATCTGTCAGGTCCGAGCCACCACACTTCACCCAAAAGCCATTAATTCACTCTATGGATCATTACTCAGACGAAAATAGCTAGACCTAATGCATTAAGATTTGCATAGAGCAAAATTAAATACAATTATTTTAGTTTTCCGAAACTTAATCCATCTATCAAAAAAATTAAAAAAAATTGTGCTCATTCTTTCAAACAAAGACAATTATTAAGTTGTCAATGTGAATCATACATTTGTAAAAATGTATCGAATAAAATTGTGACTCTCACTTTGTTTAATTTTTGTTGAAATTTAAGAACGAATAATATTGTAATTACACATATATTATATGAAAGACGGAAAAGTAAGAACACACAATATACTCAAGTTCATCAATTTGACTAGTCTTACTTGTCTGATATTCATATGATGATTCGCACTCTACAATGATCATTGATCCACACACTAAACAATGTTTCTATAGTAACTAGAAAACCCTAACTGTTATAACATGAGCTTAAACACATGAGATCCAATACATTAGTAAAACCTAAGACCGAACTACTAATAATTCTTCAAGCCCAATTGCACTTTGCACTTGGCTATCACGGGGGTGCTGCCCCGCCAATTCACCGGCGATCGAGCTGGGCAGCCGCTCGCTCATTGGGGAGCAAAATTTTCAACTATCTTGTCGTAGTGACCATTAATCGAACCCGCAAAAATATACTAGTACTCAATCCCAACAATTTTCAACATTATTTCCAACTTTCCAGAAAGTAGATTGAGCATAATTAAGTACCGAGTTCATCGAATAGGCTACAGAAATTCATCCTTTATGTTACTTCACTTTCTTTTCATGAAAAATGACTAATTTAACATATTCAATATTTTCTTCTTTAGCATCTCTCCTTACAGCTAGCTATGTGTATAATCTATTACATGACCTTTGAATTGATCGGCCGATAGGAATTATGCCAAAAAATTTCTACTAATTTTGAGCATCCGGATAAGTACCCTCTTGTTCTTGATATATTATAATTTGATGGAACTTGAACTTAATAATTTAGAGGCTGTTGTTTAGCTAAAGAGAAACATAGAGTTAAAAGGAAAATTTATAAAGGAAAAAGCATATTGGCATCATTGTGATGTTGGTAAAGTATGTAGGACTCTTAGCAACTCAATCATTCTTTATGAGCAGCTTTCCTTCTTTAATTTAATTTTTTTGTTCTTTTTCCTTTAGCTGTTAATCATGGACAAAAAACTATATTTGTTTTCTGATTTTTAGCATCAAAAGGGTGCATGTATATGTATATATATATATATATATATATATATATATATATATATATATATATAGAGAGAGAGAGAGAGAGAGAGAGTCCGGATCAGGTCCGGACTCCCGGATTTTGTTAAAATCCGGACCTTTTTTTTTTTTTTTTTGTTTTTTTTTTTGAAACAACTAAAAAAAAAAAATTTATGGAATTGGAATTTTTACATTATACAGTGTTTTGGGCGTGATTTGGATGCCTATAACAAAACATGTCTCTACAGTCTGGGCAGACTGTACATACATTGGTTGGTGTAGGTATTAAAAACACACCTAAAACACTGTATTATTGAAAAATTTCAGTTCCATAAATTTTTTTTTTTTAGTTGTTCTACAAAAAAAAAAAAAAAAAAAATTCGGGTCCGGATTTTCTCCCGTCCGGGAGGTCCGGACCTGATCAATTTTCTATATATATATATATATATATATATATATATATATATATATATATATTTCATTTTTCTTAATTATATTATACACATGTAGCTTTTTATTTCCTTTTCTATATATGCTCACATGTGCATTATTCTACCCCAAATGTTCTATATATGCTCACATAGCAAATCTATCAAGAAAGTGTAGATTCTTTTTTTTTCTTTTTTCTTTTTAAGATCGACAAAAAGTAGAAAATAGTACACAAGTGACAAATCTGAAAGAAGGTAGATTAGCAAGTATAAATTCTGTTCCCATTAATTTAGATATTCACGAGAACAAAGTAATACAATTTCAAGGTATAAGAAATAAATCAATACTTTTAGAAAAAGAGACTGTATACAAAATTGATATAAAGTTATTTAATTTTAGTTGATACAATAATTATAATTGTATAATATATAACAAAATTTATTAATTATAAAATTTATTTTATTCTAAATTTTTATGTGTTATACTAATTTTGAAGTTTAATATATTTTCGTTTGATTTCAAAACTCAAATTGTATCTCTAGTTTTAAAACGGAGGGAGTAATGCTCAACAATAATTTATAAGTTGGTCAAACTAATTTATAAGTCATTTGCTATTGTTGAGATGTTTGGTAATGACTTATTTTTGAACTTATAAGTTGACTTATAAGTCAAAATATAAGAAACAATTTGATACTTATTTAAAAATGACTTGTATAAGTCATTCCTAATAAGTTGGTTTGACCAAATATAATGTCTATTTTGCATCTATTCTATTTTGCTAAATTAAATCTATATCCTTCCAACTTAATATATATTTCTTCTCCAACTTAAGCAAACATGTAATAAATTATGTTAAGACAAATATATATATATATATATATATATATATATATATATATATATATATATATAATAGTATAATATAATATTAATATACAATATTACAACACATAATATAATATATGCATATATAATATAATACATTATTAATATGTATTATATTTATTTTATATTATATTATATTTATAATACAATATAATATATTTAAGTGTTTTTATTTAATGAAAAAATAGTGATTCTTATGATATTATATTAAATTAATATATATTTTTATTAATGTTTCATTTAGTAATTTTTACATTTTATTTTAACTTATAATTTATTATCAGCCGAACACCTTCACAACGTGTTTTAACTTAATTTATGACTTATAAGTCAATCTAGTGCCGAACACTTTTACTTATAAGTCAAATGACTTATAACTCAACTTAAATTTTAATTTTAAGTTATTTTAAAATAAATCGTTGTCGAACAGGCCTTACGTCCTACAAAAAAGAGTTCCACCAGAAAAATAAAATAAAAAGTCCTCCTTTTATTAAAGATAGTCTAAATTAATATAAAATCCTCAAGTATATAGTATATACATAACTTAAAATCCTAAAATAGAAATTAATATATACTTAAAATTTTTTAATTTTAATAAATAATACTCCCTCCGTCCCAAATTAATTGCTCAGTTTTGACTTTTTAAAGTCAAATTGACCATTTTTAAAACTAATTTTTTTTACTATTTTTGCTAAAATATAGGTGAAGAGATTATAACCAAAAGAAAATATATACAATTTATTACTAATCCTAATTTTTATAATTTTAAAAATATAATTATATATGCTTAATTATTAATTCTAAAAATAGTCAATTTGACTTTAAAATGTCAAAACTGAGCAGTTAATTTGGGACGGAGGGAGTACTCTTTTTGTGAAAATGAAATCGTAACATAGACAAATCAGGCTCTGTGCTCAAATATGGGCTGCGCTATGGATATTGGACTCGTCATATTTTAAGTCACACCCCTTTGTTTGATCCATAATTGAATGACCCATGATTTCTGCATATAAGTGGGCATCCATGGTAAGTCTGAGAGCACTAAGAGATCTAAAAAATTAGGATCCTTTACACTAATATACAACATTTAGAAAATAATTACAAAAATAAAATATACACAACATAATTACAAAAATAAAACATACACAATATAACGTGCCTAAAATCACGTGTCATTAACTCGTCAGTTACCGAATTTCATATTTGAAATTAATCGTCCCTAAAATCATGCAACTTTGAAATCGGAACTACAGATCAACGACGGAGAAGACAAAAATACGAAGCCTAAGCCTCCTGTCGTGACTAAACTCGTAATCAGAGAAGACGAAGCCGGTTGTCGCGACGCATCTCTAAGATCGAAATAGCATACATAATCAACAACGCCTTCAAGTTCAGTAACCAAATACTGCAGTGATTGTTGAATACAAGATCAACATCAACTTCGATAAAAAAAAATACTGAGGTATGTGAGTTTAAAATTTATAATCATATAGTTACCTATTGTTACTACGAATTACTATATTGGTTACCTTTCTTAAGTTTTTTGCACTTAAAATGGTCACACGGTAAGAATAATGAATGTTATGATTGCAATATGAATATTTTGATTGCAATTGCATGTAAAAATGCAATTAGTTACTGCTTAACATTACATTGGTTACTGTTTAACTATGTCTATGTTACTGTTTAATGCTGAATTGGTTAATGCATAATGGTACTAACTAATGTTGCAATGGTTACTGACTAATAATGATTTGGTTACTGTGTACCATTACATTGGTTATTGACTAATAATGAATTGGCTACTGTGTACCATTGCATTGGTTACTGATTAATAATGACTTTGTTACTGTGTAACATTATAATGGTTACTAATGAAGACTTGGTTACTGACTAATGCTGACTTAATTACTGCTTAACATTACATTGGTTACTGTCTGACTATGTCTATGTTACTGTTTAATGCTGGATTGGTTAATGCATAATGGTACTAACTAATATTGCATTGGTTACTGACTAATAATGATTTGGTTATTGTGTACCATTACATTGGTTATTGACTAATAATGAATTGGCTACTATGTACAATTGTATTGGTTACTGACTAATAATGACTTTATTACTGTGTAATATTATAATGATTACTAATAAAGACTTGGTTACTGACTAATGCTGACTTAATTACTGCTTAACATTACATTGGTTACTGTCTAACTATGTCTATGTTACTGTTTAATGCTGGATTGGTTAATGCATAATGGTACTAACTAATGTTGCATTGGTTACTGACTACTAATGATTTGGTTATTGTGTACCATTACATTGGTTATTGACTAATAATGAATTGGCTACTGTGTACCATTGCATTGGTTACTGACTAATAATGACTTTGTTACTGTGTAACATTATAATGGTTACTAATGAAGACTTGGTTACTGACTAATGCTGACTTAATTACTGCTTAACATTACATTGGTTACTGTCTGACTACGTCTATGTTACTGTTTAATGCTGAATTGGTTAATGCATAATGGTACTAACTAATGTTGAATTGGTTACTAACTAATAATGATTTGGTTACTGTGTACCATTACATTGGTTATTGACTAATAATGAATTGGCTACTTTGTACCATTGCATTGGTTACTGACTAATAATGACTTTGTTACTGTGTAACATTATAATGGTTACTAATGAAGACTTGGTTACTGACTAATGCTGACTTAATTATTGCTTAACATTACATTGGTTACTGTCTGACTATGTCTATGTTACTGACTAATAATGATTTGGTTACTGTGTACCATTGCATTAGTTACTGACTAATAATGACTTTGATATTGTGTAACATTATAATGGTTACTGATGAAGACTTGGTTACTGACTAATGCTGACTTGGTTACTGTTTAACATTATATTGGTTACCGGCTAACATTGATTTTGTTACCTACCAATACTTATTCTGTTGACAGACAATGGAGATGATTCCAGTTGTACTTTATTTCAACGGCACATGTGCTGATAGTAACCAATAAACCAAATTTGAAGTTACCGCATATTAGTTCCATCAACTATTTCGTTCAAAGAAATGCTAACCAAAATATGCAGTGCATTACGGCTAGACACAAACGCAACAACATTGTCAATCATATTTCAGATTAAAAGTGACATTCCACCGATCAGTATATCAAATGAAGCAACCTTACAATTCTTTCTGGAAATAAGTAGAAAATCTGATGAACAAGGTAAATTCCCACTGATTGTGGATATTGAACACAGAATGGGACGCACAACAATCTTGCATAACTTGACAAATGTAAAAGAATCTATGATTCATGATGTAATGCCAATCAGATCAACACAAGGGAATTCAGCACTAGTTCCACTAGCAAGCCAATCATGCCAATTTAGAACGCAATATGATGATCAGCTTGCAATGAAAATTATTGAACAACAACGAGACAGACAACATGACAAATCATACGTAGAAGAACGATATGATGATTTAATATCGGATAAGTAAAATTACATCAAACCTACACAGACAAAAAAAATCCTCTCAGAAGCTATGAGGCTGCATTCAATTAGAAAAAATAGACAACACAAAGTCCAACGAACAAGTTATAGAGACTTTGTGTTAGTGTGCGTATGCGATGAAAATTACAAATGGAAGATGAGAGCATCAAGTTTCAGAAAAACCAGTATGTTCAAGGTTAGAGAATTCAATGATATCCACACTTGTTCGGTCAATGTATTGTTGGGAGACCACAGACATGCAAATAGTGAGTGGGTCAGTGAATGCATAATGCAAAAAATTATAAATTTAAAGAAAATATACACACCAACCGATATTGTGGAAGACATGATGTCAGAATATAATGTGTTTATCTCTTACCAAAAAACATGGAGATCGAAGGAGAAAGCGTTGGAAAAGGTGAGAGGAAATCCACACGACTACTCACTTATCCCATCATGGTTACACATGCTGAAGAAAACAAATCCAGTTAACACTTAAAAACATTTTATTGGTTTTACAGCATTAGACAGTAACCAATATGATGTTCCACAATAACCAAGATATCATTACACGGTAGAATGTTACTAATGTAAATTGTTTACTAATTAATATTGTATTGGTTACCTTCATGCAACATGTTGGTTACTGTATAATGCATTGGTTACCAAACATGTGGTTACCAATCATTAGTCAGCAATATTATTCAGTAACCAAAATAGCATTAGTCAGTAACCAATTATGCATTATATAGTAAACAATAAAATATTACACAGTAACCAATACACCTTTAGACAGTATGCATGTTTAGTTATTAAATCTTTAGACCATTTGTATGCGGTTATTATACATGTTTGGTTACCTTAATACGCATGTTTAGTTACTAAATGTAATATACAAGTTGTATACCATTAACCACATGAACGGTTACCGATTACTAGTGATTTGGATACTGTATACTATTTGTAATTCTAATGATAGTGATGATGTTTCATATCAGGTTCCGTCATAGCCCTTGAGTTGGAAACAAGTGGTCGTTTCAAGTATCTATTCTTTGCCATTAGAGCATCCATTCAAGCATGGCACCATTGTTTTCCAATCATTGTAATCGATGGCACGTTCATGCAATCAACTTACGGGGGGACATTAATGATAGCAAGCACATAAGATGCAAACCGAAACATTATTCCGATTGCTTTTTCAGTTGTTGACAGTGAAAATGAATTGTCTTGGAAATGGTTTTTCGTAAATTTGAGAATTGCTTGTGGAGTTAGGGAAGGTCAATGTATTGTTTCAGACAGACATGAAGCCATTATACAAGGACTGAATTGTGTGTTTTCGGGTATCATGCATGGTTCCTGTAGATATCATATACTAAAAATATAAAAAATAGATTCAAAAAGAAAGGAGAAGAAGTTAAACAGGCTTACAACGGGGTTTGTAGAGCTTACACTGTTGAACAATTCAACAAACACATGGCTGAACTTGATGCCATTGATCCTTGAATAAGGACATATCTGGAGGAAGAGGTCAAGTTGGATAGGTGCACCAGGCTCCATGGGACTGTAAGCAGGTACTCAACAATGACTTCAAACACCGCCGAATCTATTAACAATGCAATCAAGTTTATCAGGGATCTTCCGGTTGTGACAATGATTGAATGCCTACGTTGTCTGGTTCAAAGATGGTATTTCACAAACAAACAAACAGTCATATCAACATTCACAACACTTTCCACAACAGCTGAGAGAAAGTTGCAATCTAATATCTTTAAATCAAAGATACTTAAGGTAATTAATACTCGATTTAAATTATTACATCCTAATTTGCATTTGCAATTTACTGACTATTACTAACTTGTTTACTTACTAATGCTAACTTAGTTACTGTGCAATATTATATTGGTTACTGACTATTACTGACTTGGTTACTGTGTAACCATATAATGGTTGTTGGCTATTGCTGAGTTAGTTACTTTGTAACATTATACTGACTAACAGTAACTTGGTTACTGGATAAAATTATAATCTTTATTGCATAATATTACTGACTAATACTGACTTGATTACAGACTAATGCTAACTTACTTAATGTGCAACATTATATTGGTTACTGACTACTACTGAATTGCTTACTGTGTAATTATATAATGGTTACTATATAATGCTTATTTGGTTACTGCGTAACATTATATTGGTTATTGATCAATACTGACTTAGTTACTATGTAAAATTATAATGTTACTAAGATTTATAATTGTTTCTTTTATATTGGTGGTTAGTTATTGACTAATATTGTGTACTAGTTAATTGGTTACTGTATATTTGGCATGCAACTCTTAATCATATAATGATTACTGACTATTGCTGACTTGGTTACTGTGTAACATTATACTGACTAACAGTAACTTGGTTACTGGATAAAATTATAATCTTTATTGCATAATATTACTGACTAATACTGACTTGGTTACATACTAATGCTAACTTAATTAATGTGCAACATTATATTGGTTATTGACTACTACTTAATTTCTTACTGTGTAATTATATAATGGTTACTGTATAATGCTTATTTGGTTACTATGTAATATTATACTGGTTACTGATCAATACTGACTTAGTTACTATGTAACATTATAATGTTACTGAGATTTATAATTATTTCTTTTATATTGGTGGTTACTTGTTGACTAACATTGGGTACTAGTTAATTGGTTACTGTATATTTGGCATGCAACTGTTAATCTGATTGTATACATTGGGTGTTATAGGTTGAGATATCAAACTTAGTGATTTTCACTGTTTACGATGTCTCTAAACAGTATATTGTGGACATCGAACAAAAGACATACACATGCCATAAATTTCAGTACCATGAGATGCCTTGTCCGCACGCTGCTGCTGTTATTAGCAAGAGAAATTTGAGCTGTTATGATTTTTGCTCAAGAAATTACACTAAAGCAACTTTGGTCGAGACATTTTCAGCTTCCATCATGCCATTAGATGACAAAGAAAAGTGGGATGTATCAGAAGAAGTAAGAAACATATGTATAAAATCACCCAACACAAGAAGACCAGCAGGAAGACCAAAAAAGGGGAGGTACAAACACGGATCTGAAATCAAAATTCAAAACAAATGCAGCAGGTGCCAAGAAAAAGGACACAACAGGAAAACATGTAGTAATCCCCCGGTTTTAAGACCACTAAAAAGGGTCTGATATAGTGCAGTTAAATTAAGAGTGTAAATACATGAATGTATTTTTGTTTGCTTTGAGTAACCATTAACCATTTGGTTGGTAACATTTTTGATTGTGTATAGTAACCAAATTTGTTATTCATTTATATATTGATTTCTGATTTTAATATAACATTAACCATAACAGTAACCAAATAAATACATAACAGTAACCATACCAATTTTTAATGGTAACCATACAAGCTTGTAACTATCAAAACATTATCTGGTTACTATCAAACTCATATCCATCCAACAGTTTTTAATTGTAAGCATGTATAATAAGCATCCATCTCAGACAAGAATTTATAGTAAACAAATAATTACATAACAGTAACCATAACAATTTATAATGGTAACCACATAATTACATAACAGTAACCATAACATTAACCACCAAATAACATAACATTAACCATACCAATTTTTAATATAAACAAAATAGTTACGTAACAGTAACCATAACAATGTTTAATGCTACCCAAATAATTACATAACAGTAACCATCACAGTAACCACCTAATTTCATAACAGTAACCATACCAGTTTTTAATGGTAACCATAACATAAACAACCTGTAAGTCCGGCAACCTGTAATGAAAAGGGTATTTAAGTTTATGAAACCCATGTATACTCACACATGTACACTTAACAGATGATATATGTATACAGTTGAATCCCCATCTATGCAAAATTTTCAATATCAGTGTATTCAGTTGAATACAGTTGAATCCCCATCTTTGCAAAATACATAACAGTTTTTAATGGTAACCATACAAGCTTGTAACTATCAAAACATTATCTTGTTACTATCTTTCTCATATCCCTCCAACAGTTTTTAATTGTAAGCATGTATAATAAGCATCCATCTCAGACAAGAATTTATAGTAAACAAATAATTACATAACAGTAACCATAACAGTTTATAATGGTAACCACATAATTACATAACAGTAACCATAACATTAACCACCAAATAACATAACATTAACCATACCAGTTTTTAATGTAAACCAAATAATTACATAACAGTAACCATAATAATGTTTAATGGTACCCAAATAATTACATAACAGTAACCATCGCAGCAACCACCTAATTTCATAACAGTAACCATACCAATTTTTAATGGTAACCACAACATAAACAACCTGTATATCCAGCAAGCTGTAATGCAAAGGGTATTGAAGTTTATCAAACCCATGTATACTCATACATGTACACTTAACAGATGATATATGTCCTGATACAATCCTGTAACTCTCTGGTTACTATCAAATCATTATATGGTTACCCCTTTGTACATAATTGGTTACCAACTGTATATTTCAATAAAATTGAACAAACACAACTTAAAAAGAAACAAAATACCAACCAACAAACAATATCTCTTTCATTAATGCTAATATAATCAAATATGTAATTCCATCTACATAAGATCCAATAAACATCTCAAAATCATAAACCATACACAAATTTTGTGTATAACCCCAAAACTTAAAAAAAATACACAACACAATTAATAAAGACAAAACAACAAAATTCGAACTAATCAAAATCTAGAACAAATCTTCCTGGAAATTCTCTATCAGTATCATAACCCTCCAACTATTTGTTCCTTGCATGCATATATAGGTTTGTGCATAACTTCTTCCGGTACTGCGCAATAGGGAAAGGAATAGGAATCTGATCAAACTTCTGATGAATAACATGCTCAGCGAAACAAATTGTGAACATCCCGCAATCACTGTAACAACAAACAAAATATAACAAAAATCAAAAATAAAATCAACCGATATGTAATAATTAAAAAAATGTACACAATTTAACTCTTACCCCTCGACTTGTTCAGGAACTGCCCCTGCAAATTCCAACTCAATTATATCGTCTTCGTCCTTGTTACGATATGGTTCACTGTTGAAGTCAATATCAGACCTATCCTTCCAAAAACTAGACTTGCGCAGTAAAGTGGGAAGAATGAAGATGTACGGCTCACAAACATCCGATATTTTAGTTTGCATGGATTTCCTTTTTGGTTGTAGAGAATTGTAAGCAGTAAGACACCTACGATGCACATCAAAAGTCAACAACAACCAATGGTCCTATGATGAGATATGAATTGGGAACAACACATAGTCAACGTTCCTCCATGGTGTGTTGACATCCATAAACAGCCCATGTATGTATTTAGCAACATCACCCTCCCCAAACAGAATAATTTGGTCATGATTTTTTTGTATACTCCTTGTAAAGAGCGATGATCTTGCTATGAAACCAACAATCCGTGGTAGTTACCCTTATAGGAACACTTTCGGAATATCTTGCCAATTTACGAAAATAATACAACGCAACATTAATGTGTTGGACCAAAAAAAAATTAATAGGATATTAACAGTTCCTGAAAAATGCAAGTATGTTATGAATGTAACTAAATAATATAAACATAACTACAAAAACATAATTTTTTAAAAATTACTCACATCATCGTCTAACCACTGCCCAGGCGTCTTTAATTTATAGAACCACATTTTTGATGATATTTCGATGGATGCAAATACAAAAGAAGGCATGATAATATCGATCTTTCCGGAAAATTTGTCCGTCCTTCAGTATAAGAGCATAATATTAGTATACACGCTAACATTAACATTTACCGTATTAGTATACACACTACTACAAATCAAACTTGCACATTCTATAATTAACATACTAATCAACAAACTTAATTTTAAACAGTACCCTGCTAACCAACAAATATTAAAATCATAATCATAATCAAATAGTAACTAATAGGTAACCAAAACATAAACTAATAGTAACCAGAATATAAATTAATAGTAACCATAACATTTATTTAATAGTAACCACACCATTTATTTAATGTTGACATTTTATTTAATATTTAATATTATGCAGTAACCAAAACAGCATTGGTCAATAACCAATTAAGCATTATACAGTAACTAATGTAATGTTACACAGTAACCAATACAGAATTAGACAGTAAACAATACATCATTAGGTAGTAACCAAAACAGCATTATACAGTATAATGTTGCCCAATAACCAATACAGCATACCAAAATCAGTAAACTAATCAATAACTTAATTTTAAACATTAACCTGGTAACCAAACCATAATCAAATAGTAACCGAAACATAACTACTAAGTAACCAAAATATAATCTAATAGTAACCAGAATATAAAATAATATTAACCATGACATTTATTTAATATTAACCATATGTTACTACAATAATACATATTTATTTGTTTCATAAAAAACTATAGCATTGTTAACAACAAAAAACAAACCTTTTTCTGTTGTTTATTCCAATTTTGAACCATTCTTCAAAAAATGCCTCTTCAAATTTTGAGGGCATATCCATGCATGATTTGGGGAATGCACTTAAACGTGCAAGTGTTTGACTAGCAGCACCCACTACAGTAGATGATGAACCAACTGATCCGAACGCTGCTGTATATAGAGACTGTAAAATGACACTCTTTGCAGTTTCACGTACAGGTCTACCACCAGCTTTGTGGACACTCTTCTCCAACTCATCACACTTAGCTATGTCCTGTGTAGTGAGAACCATAAAATCAAGAGCATACCTGCTTGTTGCCTCACCTTTCTTCCCCTTTTTCAATTGACATAAAAAGGTAATATATACGATTAGTAACCTGAATAACATAAACTAGTAACCAACTGACTGTACAAAAGCCAACAAACTAAAATGAACATGTTATATTAGTAACCTGAATAACATAAACTAGTAACCAAATCATAATATAATAGTAGCCAAATCACAATATAATGGTAACCAAAACACAATATAATAGTAACCAAATCACAATATAATGGTAACCAAAACATATATAACATTTAAATAAATGATGGCACATAATTATAACACTAACCTTATCAGCATCATACACAACAATCTCTTTCCTAGTACATTGGCTTAATATGTCAAAAGACGGCATGTCATTATTATTGTCAGTCTGTGCAAAATAAAGAACCATTTAATCATTAAAACAAAAGACAAATATCACATAACAAAACAAACAAATATGTCTAACTTTGACATTTTCTTCAACATCATTATTTTTTATTTCATCAGGTTCTTCAACCATAACATCACGTTCAACTACATTAGCAATTTCAATTACATTCACATTATTCTTCTCAACGAATATTGACACATCATCACCATCATTATTGTTAATCAGATTTGAACCATCATCAACATCTTCATCAACACGTTTAACTTCATTACCAAATTCAATTTCATTCCCACCCCTCTTCTCAACTTCATTCAACACATCATCACCATCATTATTCTTATACAATTTTGAACCATAATCAACATCCTCATCAACATGGAGCTCCTTCACCATGACATCAGCATCCTCATCAGCAGCCTCATCATCAGCTTCATCACCTTCACCACCTTCATCACCTTCATCGTCATCATCATCATAATTATCATCATCATTATCATCACCGGCATTGTCAGAATCATCATCATCAGTATCACCATCAACCTTTTTGTCCCCCACGTCTTTGATCGCGCGTAACTCATCTCTAATAATGGACCTAAGGTCACTGCATAACTAGACATGTAAAAGCTGCATTTCATCTTTAATATCAGTTCGCAACTTTCCAACTTCTTTCTTCAATTCAGACACTTTCTTCTCCAACGACTTAGACCGTGCATTAATTGCCTCTTTCACAACAGATATATCAACACCAATGTTGTCAGCCTTCACTTTTTTTTACTTTCTTGTCACCATCTTTCCCATTAAAAAAGTGAAAACCGCCCAAATAAAGCCGATCATTCTCCTCGGCAGTGGGAATCAAACTGTTTATCCTCAACTGAAAAATAATAAGTATACTTTAGTATATCATCTAACAAACAATGTAAAATTACAGTGAAATAAACAGTAAATAAAGAATCATAAAACATAATCAGTAACCAAATACATATATACAGGTAACCAAAAGTATAATAAGTAGTAACCAACTAAATGTATAAAGGTAACCAAATGTGTATATTCGGGTAACCAACAACATTGTTATTAGTAACCTGAATGTAATTTAATCAGTAATCGTATGTGAATATTCAAGTAACCAAAAACATTATTATTATTAACATGCATATAAAATAATCAGTAAACAAACGTGTATATAAAGGTAACTAACTACTTTGTTGATAGTAAACTTCACATAATATTTTTATTTATCAAGTATATAACTAAAGGAAAAACAACAAACATGTCCGGAACAAAAAACTAATTCATTCAACTTGTCATTTGAAAGCGACTTCATTAACTCCTTCCATCTGAATAAACGGACATCCGACGGATGCTCGTCATTGCATATACCCCGATTTTTGAATGTTAGAATAATTTCAAACATAAAAATTTGGAATACATAAGGAAGCCCATTCAACTTGTACAATTTGGTGTAATGATCCATGTAAAAATTGTATGTTGAAACACCATTCTTTCTTTTCCTATAACGCCCCTTCAAAGCATTAGACAAATAGTACTTTTTCATCTCAAAAGCGACTTTCCCCCAAGGAAAACTACTAACATCACCATAACACAAAAAATTAATCATTGCCCCATCAACGTAATTTTCAGAAACTGTGCACATAATGAAATTAAAGACCAAAAAAATCATTGACATCTTAACAGCCTCGTCATCATCACCAAAAATTGCCTTCATATATACCCTATCTATACTACTACGTTCCACAGCTTCGTCACCAAAAAACTTACCAATAAGCATATTCTCCATACCTTTATATTTATATCATCCTCACCTTTCCATCTCAACCCAGATATCAGACAAAACTCAAGTAAACCGAACTTGACCCTTTTCTCCCCGAACAAAAACCACATTTCACCGTCATCCCTCTGGTGCACCTCCCTCACAAGAGCATGGTCAATAATTTGGGAATACATTTGGTTCTCACAAAACTCCAGAAAATTCCCAAAATATGTTGCCTTAAACTTATCTAGCTGACTCTGATTCAATTTATTTGCAATAATGCTGGGGACTTCCATGTCGCACCAATATATAACTTTTCCCGTGAATTTTTTGTTGCATTCCTCATAGTAAAGATCCCATAACTGCAAGTAAACAAAATCAGATTTACAAAGTTAACCAACCAGTCATATGATAGTAACCAAAACAACATAGACAAGTAACCAATATAGCATTATACAGTAACCAATGCAATGTCTAATACATTGGTTACCAACCATGCTGTCTTGGTTACCTTCATGCAACATGCTGGTTACTGTCTAATACATTGGTTACCAACCATGTGGTTACCAATCATTAGTCAGAAATATTATACAGTAACCAAAACAGTATTAGTCAGTAAACCATTCAGCATTATACAGTAACCAATATAGCTTTAGATAATATATTGGTTAGACAGTAACCAAGACATCATTAGACAGTAACCAAGACATCATAAGATAGTAACCAAGACATCATTAGACAGTAACCAAGACATCATAAGATAGTAACCAAGACATCATTAGATAGTAACCAATACATCATAAGACAGTAACCAGTATGTTGCATGATGGTAACCAATATAAATTATTTACTAGTTTATGTTGTTTTGGTTACCTTCATGCAACATGGTGGTTACTGTCTAATGCATTGGTTACAAAATCATATTTACAGTAACCAAAATCAGATTTATAATGTTAACCAACCAGTCATATGATAGTAACCAAAACAACATAGACAAGTAACCAATATAGCATTATACAATTACCAATACAATGTCTAATACATTGGTTACCAACCATGCTGTCTTGGTTACCTTCATGCAACATACTGGTTACTGTCTAATACATTGGTTACCAACCATATGGTTACCAATCATTAGTCAGAAATATTATGCAGTAACCAAAATAGCATTAGTCAGTAAACCATTCAGCATTATACAGTAACCAATACAATGTTGCACAGTAACCAATACAACTTTAGACAATATATTGGTTAGACAGTAACCAAGACATCATAAGACAGTAACCAAGACATCATTAGACAGTAACCAAGACATCATAAGACAGTAACCAGTATGTTGCATGAAGGTAACCAATATAAATTATTTACTTATTTATGTTGTTTTGGTTACCTTCATGCAACATGGTGGTTACTCTCTAATGCATTGGTTACCAATCATTTGGTTGCCAAGCATTAATCATTAATATTATGCAATAACCAAAACAGTAATTAGTCAGTAACCAATTAAACATTATACAATAACCAATAAAATGTTACACAGTAACCAATATAATCTTCGACAGTAACCAACACAGCATTAGACGGTTACCAAAACATCATTAGACAGTAACAAAAATAACATTAGACATAATAATGTTGCCCAATAACCAATATAACATACAAAAATCTAACACCAAATATTTATATGATCGTAACAATAACATTTAAATTAACACACTTTTAAAATTTTTTGAGTTGGAATTATCTTCTGGATAAGCACTTGAGCTTCATTCTTAACAGGGACATCAAAATCATAATCTAATTACACTTCGGAATGTTTGATATCACTATGTATCACCAAACTACTCATTCTTACTCGATTTATTACGTACATCCTTCCCCTTTCCCTTCCCCTTGCTCTCCACAACAAACTTCTTCAAGTTCTTAACAGAATCACCCTCCACGATCCTTTTTCTCTTTCCATCCTTCTTACTTGTATCATTCCTTGTATCAACCATTCTATACAAAACATAAAAATAACACAAACCAAAATAATGAATACTCCATTCTGTTAGTAAACTACTTTAATATATAATACATTAAACTATTAAAAAAATACTCACTTGAAGCAATAATAAACACCAGAGTCTATCAATGGAGAAAAATAACGAGTAAAAATGACAATGAACCAGACTGCAACCGCGATAACGAGTAACAACGAGTAACTGAACCAGACTGCAACAGCGATAACGAGTAACAACGACAATGACGAACAACTAAACGAATATGGTGAACAAGTTAAACAAATATGATAGAGATGAAGAACGCACGAACAGAGATAAAGAACAATCACCGAAAACAAGCTTTTTTAACTCCGATTACGAGTTTAGTCGCGACAGAGGAGAGAAACAAGGGTTTCAACATGCATAAGGGTTTGGTAACTGTAGAGTCCCAGACAAATGATAGGCGGTTATCACGCGTTTCAAAAAAAACAACATTTTGCCATGTCAACCCATTAATATTTATCCCTTAAATTAAGGACTCCTAATTATATTAGTATTGTAAATATATATGATGAAATGTCATATTTTTGTAATTATTTTATGAGTGTATGATTTTTGTAATTACTTTCATAAATGTACTATAATATGTAATTGTTCCAAAAAATTAATCAAATAGGGCAACGGGCTTATTTTCTGCTGCAAAAACATTGTCATACATCTTACCCATATTTGTTTTGGGTTCTTTACAGAAATATACAACAATTAGAAAGTAATTACACCATTAGTGTATGCACAAAATAATTACAAAAAGAGTGTAATTAGGACTTATATTACAAAAATAGTACAATTCACATTAATAAGAAAATCTAAATCAAGGAGAAATAACTACCATAATTAATAATTCAAATTCAAATATTTTGGATCTAACAACAAAAATAAATTCAAATTCAAAATAAAATGAGGGAAAAATAAAAAAATATCTTCATCATCCTAATCTTCATCTCCCTCGTCGCTCATTATCTTCATCACCACCTCCTATCTCTTCTCCTTCATCATCCTCCTTCGCCGCGAATCTTCAGAAGTCCTTGGTTGCACCGCCGTTACATCACTCTCTCTTCCCCTTTATCATCCTCTCTTCCGTTGCAAATCTCTGAAAATACCTGAGTTACTGTTCTGATTTTTTTAAACGATTTGGTTACCCACAAAAACTAAAAAGGTTACCTTTGTATGAAAGTTTGGCTACCAACTGCATCACATTCAAAATAAATTTGTAACCTAATAAAACTGAATTGATTATCTCTGTCTGAATGTTTGGCAACCAACTGCATGAATGTTTGACTACCAACTACATCACATTCAAAATAAAATTGGTAACCTAATAAAATGGAATAAGTTACCTTGGTATGAATGTTTGGCTATCCACGACATCACATTCAAAATAAATTGGCAACCTAATAAAACTGAATAAGTTACCTTGGTATGGAGGTTTGGCTATCAACTGCACTATTAATGGAGGCGGAGGTGGTGGAGGCGAATGAGGAGGCGATCATAATGGAAGCAGCAGAGAAGGAGGTGGAGGCGGCAGAGGAGGAGGTGGAGGTGGCGGCGGAAGGCGAAAATAATAGTGCGACGATCAATCTCTTCAGCAAACACCAGTGACCTTGATGTATTTTTTGTTGCCTGCATTTGCTCTTTTCTCAACTGCCCGGACACCGCCGGAGGCGAAGCTGATTCTGCCGCTGCTAGAGGCGTCGAAGACTGTCGTAAAGTTAAACCACCGTCTCACAAAGAAAGTTTCAACCGGAGGGTCGACGGCACGGCAGCGGACGGCGGATGAGGAAGGAGAGAGAACGGGAAGAGTTTGTGTAACAATGGAGACTGAGTTTGTATTTCTGAGAGAGAGAAATGAAGAGGAAGAGAAGTTTACTTATTAATTACTTAATTTAATAAGTAAATCAATACTAATTGCCTAAGTTAAAGAATCCTAATTGCATACTAATTACCAAAATTAAGGAATCCTAATTGCACTAATATTGTAAATAAATATGGAAAGTGTATTAATTGTATAAAAATTTTATGAGTGCACTATTGTTGTAATTATTTTAAAAAATATAATAGAATATGTAATTGGTTCTCTCTTTTTTTGGCCTATAGTCGACTGAAATTTAACATTTTTGTCTTTGATCTCAAGAGCTCATGCACCTAAGTTTTATGAGTATTTTTTTTACTATTGAACCATGAGGGGGCTTAGGAGATGTTTGATGAAAACTGAATGAATCTGAATATGAAGAGAAAAGTTGTTTGATAATTGACATATTTGAATAACAAATTTTTATTATTTTACCCCTATAAAAAAATCAAAATTGTTATAAATTTATTTAATATTGCTTAATATAATAGTTAATATTGTAAAAAAAAGCTCCATCCAGCCCTCATTCAGTCTATTCAGCCAAAACAATGACACTAAATTATTCAGCCCAAATCGTCTGAATGGTTGATCGATTAAGTCATTCAGACGATTTTTTCTTCAAAACAAACGCACTTAATGACTGATCTATTCAACTATTCGGTCCTTAATAAACAACTCCTTGCTCTTACCCATATTATATTGGCTTTATTCTCACAGTTCCCGAAGGAATCTTTTTTCAGCATGGAAAAAATCCATAAGCAGAAAAACTGATGTCAAATTATGGACATGAAGGATATAAGCTCTCCCACTACTTTACAAGCCATATATGCCAAATGTACCTATTACAGTTGAAGCCTTTTCCGGTTTAGAGCACTAATTACTCGTCCTTTAATACAAGACATTTTAGAAGAAAAAAAATTTAATATATGACGTTTTAGAATTTCAAGTAAGCATTAATTCCGATATTAAAGTTGGATTGTTTTTGCCTTCAAATTTACCTTGGCGCAAAATTCTTACACGATTCTTATATTAATTAAGAGGTTTTAGTTTTCATAATTTATGCTTGTTCATATTATTATATGAATTATTATTTTTAAAGGGAAGAGAAAAAAATTAGGAATTAATTTGACAAATAAAAAAAATATTTATTATGTTGGTACTTAATGAATTCAAATTCCTAGATATTTTTTTTCATTAATATTTTTCGTTATTAATCATTAGTTTGCATATTTTAGTTCGTTAATTATTACCACCATCTTTATTTTTAATTTGTTTGAAATTTAAATTTAGGATTTTTTAAAATTAATTTAGTCTTTGTGGTTCGACCTATATTTGTCAAGTATACAATAGACGTTGTAATACATCACAATCCAACATTTCTCAGTTGCAATAAAGAATGTTAACTGTAGGCAATGCAACCCTTTTAAGGAATTTACATTATGTTTATGAGTTTTAAAATGTACAGAAAAGAAAAAAAAATGAATGGAAAATTTAAGTTTTCTTTCCAATTCCATGTTTCTGAGTTTTTTAATAAACGAAAAAAAATAGATAAAAAATTTGACTACTTTTCCTGCCAAAATTTTCTCTTCAAAATTGGCCTGATTTGGATGAATTTTTTTTGGAATAAGTAATATTTTTATAATTCTCATATTATCCTCAACTTTCGTTATAATAAATTTTAAATTACAACTCATGTTTTCAATTTATTTTTATCTACTAAACATAAGTTGATAAAGAGAAACACACTTCGCGCCGCGAACAATTCAGATACATGTCTTTGCTTATCTATTTTACCTTCTTTTAAATATTGACTTTGTGAATACGAGTATAAGTTATGATCGGTGTAATGATTCCTCTTGTCATACTTGCCAATAGCTGTGAGCAAGGCACAGGGACAGTAATGATCTTTGACGATATGATCAGAGTCGATGGCAACTTGATCCAAAGGGTCTAATGAAGGGGCAAACTCTTAAGTCACAAACTCTGGCAGCAGTGTGTGATGATGCTAAGCAGATTCTTAACAGACGTAAGGTGTTTGCATTGCAACCGATTGTTCGCTAACAGTCACTGACACATTAAAGGGGTGACCAGCAGCCATTGGCTCTGAGATTTTTCTACCAAAGCCTCAAGCACACTACTAAATCAAATAAAATCCTAGTTTAAGTCAACGGGGATCTCCTAAGGTATAAGTTATGATTTGTATTTGATTATGAAATTTTTTCTTTCATTAAATTTATCTTGTATATTTTTATTCATAGTTGAATAGCTATAATTAATAGAAGGGTAAATTTATAAAAATGATATTTTTCTTTTCTTTTCATTGAAACTTAAAAACGCAAGAAAAAAATAATTAATTTTCTATTCTTTTCTATTAAAAACTCAAAAACAATACAAAGGAAAATTTTAAATTTTCTATTCTTTTCTGTTTTAATTTAAGTTTTCTATTATTATTTTTTCTGTTCAAAACTCAAAAACAGAGTTTTAGAGATGATGTAGTTAGTAATACAAATACATGAAAAGGATAGAAAGGGCATGCAATATTCTGTTCAATGATATCTGCGAATGGAACTTTCTCAATAATAAAAACCAGTATTTTTAGAAACAATCACACCTGTAAAAATGAAATTTATTCCAACAATCACAATATACTTTGTTAAAAAACGAAACAGGGAATAGAAAGAAAATTAAATATTGCCATTTCATATTGCCGAGTATGATGCAATATAGTAGCTAAATAGCGTATGGCAAGTAAAAAATCAAGCAGTTCCCTTGAGCTTCTTTGCAATGCCGGCAATGTACTTCCCCTGGTGAAAAGCCTGTTGCAGTTCAAGCTCAGAAGGCTGTCTTGAGCCATCTCCAGCATAAGTTCCAGCACCATAAGGGCTCCCGCCTTTGACATTCTCCATCTCAAACATGCCAGCTCCAAATGTGTAGCCAATTGGGACAAAAATCATACCATGGTGAACAAGCTGAGTAATCGCCGTCAAGCTGCAGAATTATCAAAATAAAAATTAGTCAGTTTGGTTATTCAATGTGTCAGAATTCTCCTTCAAAACTTGTGTGTGGAAAAAATTCCAAAATTTCAAATATTACTCACGGTGTAGTTTCCTGTCCACCACCTTGAGACCCCGTGCTATAGAATATGCCTGCAGGCTTGCCTGCAAGCTGCTGAGTTCTCCATAAACCTCCAGTGGAATCGAAAAATGCTTTGAATTGAGCAGCCATCATTCCAAATCTAGTTGGAAAACCAAAGATAAATCCATCTGCTTCAGCAAGATCATTTGCGGTTATGACTGGAACATCACTCTTTGGTGCTGCACTCATCTTGCCAAGAACCTCTTCTGGCAGTGTTTCTGGCACCTGTTCCATTATGACATCATATCTGTCAAAATGTGGAAATTGGTTGTATTTTTCATGTCCCCACATTTTTCTATAATTCCCTTGTGGCAGAATTTCAAAGGTTAGTGCGTGACAACAAGATCCCATTAGAAGCTTCTTTTTCAGAAAAAATGGCCATTACAATTTACAATGTGTTGGTATAACCAATGCGAAGTACTTTTTGTTTCTTCCTTATTTGGAGGGAAGAGTGTGGGATCAGTTCAGGAATGGAAATTAAAGAACAATGAATGTCTACACATCAATGTATTGTCTAATATAATACAACAATTCAAGTGACAACATTTTCATGCTTGACAAGCTTTGATGCTTAAAGTCATGTGAAAACACCAAGTTACAAGGAACAATGCCGATCCAAAATTGAGCTTCATAGCAGATTGAATTGGCCTCCTCACGTAATAAGGCTAATCGTTACAAAGAAGACTAGTTGCATTTAGGGTCAAGCCGAAGAACACCGAAGACAGATTACGAATAAGTTAATTTTCCTAATGCACTTATTGAAATGAGGGTTTAAACATTAAGATGATGTGCACTGTTAAAACTATCAAAGAAATTACTGTTACGTTTTTGGTTAAATACCATAAGTATAAATACCTTAAAAGGTTAAATCATTACAACATCAAATGTCGTTATATATCTGAAATAAGCATTAAACAAAACTAAACAATAGGAACACAGATTAAAGCATAGGCCTTGAGGATTAACCTCAAGGTCGTTCATTCCAATCCCCCAAACTTGGACCCAAATTTACCTATCAAAAGAACAAAGATTAAGGTGTACCTGCCATAGTTTTGCCTCCACTCCTTCAACAGATGAAGCTCCCTTCTTTATCTCTTCTGCAAGCTTCTCAACATGCCCATACATAGAGTAGTATCTGCACCAAGTTAAAATTCTTGATTAGCCCTCAGATTAAAAGACTAGCAAGAGCAAAATGCAAAAAATCAATCTAAACATGTAAAATATCTATATCAAGTGTATTCGAGTTTTAATCTCAGAATATCCAGGTGCACATAATTTTAAGAGCAATCAGCATATGAACAATATAGCTCAAGCAGCCAAATATCAATGACTGTCGAATATATACTAATCAAACAGTCCAGTAAATTGTGGTGCCATTAAGTCCAGTCAACTTTCAGCAATCAATAAAGATGTAATAAAAAACGAGAAACTTTTAGGATATTCTACCAGAAATTGATTTGTAATGAAATTCATGAAAGGAACAAAACCTATCTCGTATATTAGGATCATTGACCATAAACAAAAAAAACTAAGATCCAGAAATCAGGATGAAGTACACATGATGAAACCAAGCTACCTAATATTGATTTAAAAAAAACATATTTGGGATTAGCTATGGATCTAAAAGGGGAAGTTATAGATCAGGGATAACTTGAAGAAAAAATAATTATAATTTTTTATGAAAATAGAGAAGTAACTAGATTCAATGTTCATGGGGGAAACTAGAATAATTGGGATTAACCCCTAATAAAATTAGTGCCAATCCAGATTTGTAACTTAAAGAAAATAGAGATGATGGGTAATTAACATTAGTGAAATGTAAATAATTTGGCAGAATTTCAAGAAATAAACCCATTAAACCAACAATATACAAAACATAATCAAAATTAATTACTGCCAAATCATATAAACAACAAAAAAATTAATTCAAAACAACCCATAATCGATTCATGTAAGTTAGCCATTTACAAAAAAAACAAATCAAGAAAGCGAAGCAAAAATTGAAGCAGAAAACCCAGAACAATATCAAGAAACAAAACAGAAATAAAGCAGAGTGATATTTTTAGAGAGAGAAAATGCATACACAATGTAGACTTTAGTAGCCATTTTTGAATGTCTTTCTTTTTCTCTTGAAGGTGGGGAGTTGGTAAAATGAAAATGTTAAACAAAGGATAGCGAAAGAAATGAGGGAAAGCCAGTCGCTTATATAGTGGATTTCTAGTTTACCTGAATCGTATATACTTACATTTGTTATTTTTGAAATTATTATTTCCACAATATATCACAATATCTCTCTAACATAAATCTTAGTTTCATTTACTATTCAATTAAAATCTTACGAAAATATTAAATTTTAAAAAAAAATTGAAAAAAAATATAATTTCCATATTTTTTGTCTACTATTATATTATTGATTGAGCTGTGCTACATATGAATGACAAATTTATGTTGATCTGAATTGTTAACATATGGATATACATATGTTGAATTGCGATTAGATGAAATAAATTAAAATAAGATTGCTCTTAATTTTTAGGTATCATATCTATGCACATAAGTCATAATATAATATCAATATAAAATTCGTGATCATTTATAGCAAAACTTCATATATTATTATTCTATTTTAATGCTTAGAGATTTGTTTGACATAAATAACATTTTTCATAATAATTTTAATTCGGAAATGGAAGAGGGTAATTGCATCATTAGTGTTGGTCAATTTGTAAATAATTTAAAATGTTTAACTAGTTCATAACTCGTGCAATGCACAGGCTAGTTTGAATAATAATTTTAATAATTTGTCAGATATTAATGTCAAAAAAATCAATACATAATTGAATAATTATTTTTAACCGTAAGTGTCTAATAACACTAATCAAATAGGTCGTGTGTGGAATGGGTTTGTTATGAGTTAACCATTGTGAAGAGATAAATTAACTAGTTTTAAATTTTTATCATAAAACAGACCAATATAATGTGGTAGACCAAATCACCAGTCCCCTCCTGCTTTATAAATTAGATACGTAAAATAATAATTATATAATTAGGCTAAAACCTCGACACATGAGGTTTGAATTCGAGTCAAAAACATGCATCACAGTCACACTATGAAGTTTTATTAGATTAGATGTCCAAAATATATTCCAATCCGAATTGGCCCTCAGTTAGATCAGTTTTTACCCAGCAGCAAGCACACTACATACCACCCAAGGAATATCTTTTTTAAATAAATAGAAGTTTTCCGACCTTGCAACTAAACTATGTGTTTTCTCTCTCAACAAGACTTTTAATAATAACAAACTTACGTCTGAGCTCCTATGTCTACATCAAGTGAAAGTCGAATTCAAGAACTTTGAATTTACGACTGAATTCAAGTTCTCTAAAAGAATCTTTTGTTTTTTATCCTATAAATTATAATTTAGTGATTTTAAAACCAATATATATATTGTTGGTCAAAGTCTCACCCATTGAATTTGGCCTCCATTTTTTTCAATATACCTTGCCCCTTGAATTTTCCTTCTTCCGGCCATTTGATTTTTATGCCTATCTCATTTAATTTTCCTCTCCTCCATTCGGCTATAAAAGGGCAGCAAACAAGAAGGGAAAGACACACCAATCTCATTTGAGAGCTTGAGAGCAAGAAAGAAATAAAATTCTAGTTTGGGCATTAGAAAGTTAGAGAGGTAGAGAGAAAAATAAACAGTTAGTTTATTTCTCCAGTTGAGAATTTGTAATCTCCATATTATTTTCATAGTGAATTTCTGAGATCTCTCCCCGTGATTTTTTCCAATTGGGTTTCCACGTAAATTTTTGGTGTTATTATTTTATATCTCATACAGTAGTGAGTTTGTATTTATCTTAGTGTATTTGTGTGAGCCTGATTTCTCAACAATTAGTATCAGAGCTCTTGGTTCACGCTAACGATTAGTTTAAAGAGAAATTAGGCAGGTCACAAATACGAAGATGACAAGCACTAAGTGCGAGGTATGAAGTTGAACCATTTGACGGTAAGTCAAATTTTAGTATTTGGCAGTGTACAGTCAAAGATGTATTGGCTCAACAAAGATTGGCGAATGCACTAGAAGGGAAGAAACCAGCAACTATGACAGATGAAAAATGGACGAAACTTGAAGCAAAGGTCGTGGCAACAATCAGATTGAATTTGGCTGTGACAACCCCAAAATAGGTCCATTTCATCCAACCCATTCTGAGTCGCCAAATATATGGTACAGAAAACAACTACAATTTTATTACAACAATTGTCGTGCAAAATACAACAACACATATGATGTGAGTTTTGATACAAATATATACCAACTGTGACTCATGTCCCAACCTTGGATAGCACGTCACAATGACACCTTACATAAAGGTATAGTCAAAAACTGTTTTAGAGATTAGAATCTTTGGGAAGTGCTCAAGAAAACCTTCGTACATGGGAGGCCATGCTTCTAGGTTGTGATAGATATCATATGACCACAGAATTATCCTTGGTTGACCCAATAGACCCCAAAGAAAAACGAGAAGATTACTATTATATTCTTCCCAATGGTGAGTCTTCTCTTGACATATCATTATCTTCACTGTCTCTAATTGAGAATTATACTTCAAACAAACACCAAGATTATATTGGTAGTAGCTCGTAAATATACTCAGCAAGTGGATCAGCACAATCCTGTCTTATGATGACACGAGATTGTATGTCATTAGACATCTTGTATGATAGTGGCAAAACACCCTTCCAACGTTGGGTTCGCCTCACCCTAGTTGATTCACCAAATATAACTACTAAATGATGACCACCGTTCTATTCCCCTGTTACCCCCGCTCGACCCAGTTACACTCTTATTACCTGAAAGGAATTGTGAAGCAAAAGGGTGAGCACAACTAGCCCAGTAAAGAATATCATGACTAAAGATAAATGAATTATCAATAGCCTTCAACAGTAATAAATCAGAGATTTAGAACATATGGCAGATGATAAAAAATTTCAACCATAGTTGCAGCGAAACGAGCAAATCCATTAGAAGAGTCAAATAGACCATAAAGTCTATTATCTTCTCCATGTTAAAAATCCACCAACAATATTTTATCCCTGTAACATCAATTAACAGTTCTGGTCCACAATCATATAAATAACTCATAATCATAATTTTTATTCTAATTCCTCTTTGCATCCAAGACGAAGATAATTTTCATCACATATCTTTACCTGAAACATCAAAGATCATGGTTATACCAAATCACAGTTCCTGTTTATAATCATACTAACAATTTCATCTTTGCACTACGGGCCAAAGATATTCATCAACAGACCATCTTCGCACTACAGACCAAAGATATTCAACAACAGTTCATCTTTGCACTACGGGCCAAAGATATTCATCAACAATTCATCTTTGCACTACAGGCCAAAGATATTCCTCAACAGTTCATATTTGTACTACATGCCAAATATATTTATCAACAGTTCATATTTGGACTACAGGCCAAATATATTAATATCTCAATGAAATATATAATCATTTCAGAATTTATATAAACAATAATTATAACCATGTTGATCATTTCACCTTTGCACTTAAGCCAAAGATATTCAATTATAAATTCAATGGTCATGATCATATCAGTCAACAATTCAACTTTGCACTACTGGCCAAAGGGAACCCATAGTCATGATCATACCAAAAATCTACCCATCTTTACACTCAAGTCAAAGAGAAATATATTCATTAGGGTTATAAAATTGTTATATATGATAGTAAAATTAATATAATCAAAACATCTAGATTTAATCTCAAGAGTAATATTCATAAATCAACTATAATTTGGTAAGAAAAAGAAACCAATTTTGTCATGAATAGTAACTCGTGAATAGTAACCCATGAATAGTAACTTCGTGAATAGTAACTCATGAATAGTAACTCGTGAATAGTAACTCATGAATAGTAAACCCGATGCAAAAAGGTAGAAATTCTACAATAAAATCCATACCAATATTTCGGTATAATGATATTGAAATAACATTTCTTATATTTATAAACAATTTATTTTAATTATTTACACTTTACTAAATAATGCATTTAATCATCTTAAAATGCCAAACTCATAAGATTTAATCACCAAATAACCAAAACCCTCATCAAAAATCTGCATATACCTCATATAGGATTCTCAAGCCATAAAATCCTATTTTCCAATTTTCTTACTTCACATAACATATTTAATTCATTTACTCATAGCTACTCCATTTTCATGAAAAATACCAAATCAGTTCCAAAAATATTTTATTTTTAGGATTTAGCAGAATATAGTCCCATATTGAACATATATTTTTCTCAGAATTTTTAAAATTCATTTACTATTTTTCATATGGCCAAAATCGCCAAATATTTAGACATTTATCATAAATTGTACTTTTATCCAAAAATTCCGAAATTCACAGAGTACACTGATATTATATAGATATACTTTCAATAAAAATTTCATCAATTTTGGAGTTAACCACAAGGAGTTATAAACGGTTACTTTTAAAATAGTCTTTTTCCGTAAAATTCATAACTCTTAATCTATATATCTAAAAATCACCATTTTTAGACACAATCAGTAAAACTCATCAAAATATCATTTCAAAATTTTTCAAAATTTTCTGAAGGTCGAAAGAAGTACGAACTGAAAAATATAATAACCTTTAAAATCCCTTACCTCAAAAGAACAGTACTTCTGACTGGAATATCGGATGAAAAACCGAAGGAAACTTCTACTAAATAGCAACCCTCAAAGTATCTATATACTCTCAAAATTATGCTTGATAATATAGAGAAAAAAAAACTTATTTCTGTTGTCCTTTTCAATTCTAACATAAGCACCTATTTATAGGAAAATGCTAGAACGCCATAGGAGACTAAAATAATAAAATATATTATTTCTTATTCAAAATTCTATGCATGTGATAAGTTGGAATTTAGACCAGCCACCATTGAACAAATTTCCAGCAGCCCATGTGTATTCAACACAAGTGGGTCCCACCCATAATTTAATAAAAATCATTTTATTTTCTGAAACTTCAATAATTCATAGAAAATAGTCCGATTATCAGAAAAATACAAATTTTATATCCATTCTGCCTGAAATCGAATTCTCTACAACTTTGTAGCTTTGAGTTTTTCCAAATTCCAAACCAAAAATACCCAAAATCCACAAACGGATGATTTTTAATACATCCATACCGACAAAATACTGATAAAACACCTCAGGATTAATTCTTTCATTTTTATCCACATAAAAATAAATATATCTATCATTTATATCCACATAAATAAATATTTCCTTATCATATAAATCAATAATTAATTATTCACAAATAATATTACATAATCACAATAATGACAACCAGGCAGTTCCCAAGAAAGAGGGGGCTTTCCAATAAGGATTTCTCCTTACTGGCGCGCAATTAGGTGACCAAACATCTCCTTGACAGAACTTTCTAGACATTGCCAATAATGCTATCTTATAATATTATTCAAATAATATGAATTATTGATCTGATAATGGAAAATATTGTGCAATGACAATTATTGAAACAACAATAATATAAAATATCAACGCAGCAATTATTGAATCAATAAAATAAAATATTGAACAGTAATTACTGTAACCATTATTGAGTAGTGTCTTCTTACATAAGAATCAATAATTTTAAAAATATTGTACAATACCGTGTGCTACTGTGTAATAACGCGTATTACTGTATTTTAACCACCGGGTATTCTAACAGTGTTAACGGTAACCACTACGCCGTTATTTATAAAAACTCAATTTTGTCGTTATCTTCATCCGACAGTTATTCTGTTATGGAGCCCACAAATGGCTGCGCCGTCGTACGAATATTCTCCGACAACAAGAATATTCTACGACCAAACGAATATTCCCCGACAACAAGAATATTCTATAACCACTTGCGTATTTGGAAAAATTTATATATATCACCCTTAACTTTAAACTTTTATTAATTTAATCATTTACTGAATTGTAATTATAAGAAAAATTGAATACTTTTATTTCATAAAATTCGTGGTCTTACATTGGCGCCACAGGTCAAATATCAAGTTTTGACAAAAACCTCTTCGAAGGACTTATGGGAGAAACTTGAGAAAGTCTACAAGTCAAAGTCTCTGTCAAACCGGTTATATTTGAAGAAAGAATTGTACCAACTTCGGATGGAAGAAGGGTCAGATTTGGCCAACCATATTAATGAGTTAAATAGATTGGTGACCCAACTAACCAGTACTGATGTGAAGTTGGACGAAGAAGATAAAGTCTTATTGCTTCTTGTCTCTCTACCAAATTCATACTCAACTCTCCAGACGACACTCCTTGTAGGGAAGGAAAAACTTGCAGTTGACGATGTGATGTCAGCAGTCCTGGACTAGAATAAGTTCAGGGGCGTTACTTCCAAAGATCAAGGAGACAGTCTTATTACTTTTTAAGATGAGCGTGGTAGGGGTCCTAATCAAAAGAAGTATTCCGACAAAGAACGAGAAAGGTCTGAGGCGAGACCAGACAAGAAGGATAAATCTCAAGTGGAGTGTTATTATTGCCACGAGAAGGGTCACTACAAAAATTAGTGTCTATTGTTGAAGAATGATAATAAGTAGAAAGGCAAGTAGATTGTAAATTCTGCTAATGTTGCTGAGCAAGCAGATGTGTGCAGCGACGGAGAGCTGTACACAGTAACAGAAAATGAAACTTCACAAGGTGATCTCTTATCTATTAGAGACAGTGGTAGCCTTACAGATTGGTACATGGATTTCGGTTGTTCTTTTCATATGTCCCTCGACGGGGATTGATTTGATACTTTTACATCCTGCAATGGTGGTACAGTTTTATTGGATAACAATGCAGTCTGCAAAGTTACTAGGATAGGCACCATCAAAATTAAAATATTTGACGGGGTTGTCAGAACATTGGGTGATGTAAGGTATATTCCAACATTGAAGAAGATCTTGTTATCGGTTGGAGTAATTGACTCTATAGGTTGCAGTATCTCAGTCAGAAATAGTGTCATAAAAATTACCAAGGGTTCGATGGTAATTATGAAAGGCCAAAAGAAGGGCACCCTCCATAAGTTGATAGGGGATACAGTTGCTGGTGGAGTAACAATTTCTGTGCAGGATAATTCCAACAATGATATCACAGAGTTATGGCACATGCGACTTGGTCATTTGAGTGAAGGTGGAATGAAAGAAGGGCACCCTCTACAAGTTGATAGGGGACACATTTGCTGGTGGAGCAACAATTTCTGTGCAGGATAATTCCAACAATGATATCATAGAGTTATGGCACATGCGACTTGGTCATTTGAGTGAAGGTGGAATGAAAGAAAATCACAAAAGGTAGTTGTTGAAAGGTGTCAAAACTTGCAGTTTGGAATTTTGCAAGTTTTGTGTGTACGACAAACAACGGAGGGTCAGCTTCAAGGCAGGAGCACATACCAGTAAGAATGTACTTGATTATGTACATTTGGATGTGTGGGGCCCGATCAAGCATACATCAATGGGTGGAGCCCATTATTTTGTTAGCTTTATTATTGAATACTCCAGAAAGGTGTGGGTGTATTTTATGAAGCAGAAATTCGAGGTTTTCATAATCTTTAAGCAGTGGAAAGCTAAAGTAGAAAACCAGACTAAAAAGAAGCTGAAGTATTTCAGATCAGATAATGGCACGGAATACAAGGACAAGTCATTCTTACAGTTCTGCTAGGATGAAGGTATCATCAGGCACTTCTCAGTTAAAAGAACTCCAGAGCAAAATGGGGTTACCGAGAGGATGAACAGAACTCTATTGGAACGTGCCAGATGTATGAGGTTGAATGCAGGATTGCCCAAGAGTTTCTGAGCTGAGGCAATCAACATAGCATGTTATCTGATAAATCGATCTCCTTCAGCTGGAATTGATTACAAAATCCCCGAAAAGGTATGGAGTAGGAAACCAGTTTATTTTTATGTGATGAAAATCTTTTGTTGTCCAGCTTATGTTCATTTGTCAGTCGAAGAACGACAATCTAAGCTTGATCCAAGGTCAAAAGAGTGTATTTTCCTTGGATATGAAGATGGAGTCAAGGAATATATGTTATGGGATCCAGTATCTAAGAAGAAGGTTGTCAGCAGAGATGTGGTGTTCAATGAAAAACACATGCTGAACAAGCCTGAGAATGATGAATCTGCAACAAGTGTGTAAAACCCCAAATTATGAATAAATGAAATTTAATTTCCTCTATTTATCATTTTGAAATAGTAAGGGTTGATTTGATTAATGTGGTTAGTTATGGGTAAAATGCGCAAATATTTTAAATAAGTAGGTAGGTTATAAAATATTCATTGTTGTCGGAGAATATTCGTTTGGTCGTGGAATATTCTTGCTGTTGGGGAATATTCGTACGACGGTGCAGTTTTTTTGGGCCCCATAACGAAAAGCGATTGGATGAAGAAAACGACAAGTATAAGTTATTTATAAATAACGGCGTGGTTGTTACCGTTAACACTGTTGGAATACCCGGTGATTAAAACACAGTAATACGCGTGGTTGTACAGTAGCACACGGTATTGCACCAATTATTGATTCTTACGTAAGAAGGCACTACTCAATAAATTATCACAGTAGTTACTGTTCAGTATTTTATTTTATTGATTCAATAATTTCTGCGATGATATTTTATATTACTGTTGTTTCAATAATTGTCACTACACAGTATTTTTTATTATCGAAGCAATAATTCATATTATCTGAATAATATTATTAGAAAACATTATTGGCAATGTCTAGAAAGTTCTGTCTAAGGAGAGGTTTGGTCACCTAATTGCGCGCCAGTTAGGAGAAATTCTTATTGGAAAACCCCCTCTTTCCTGGGAACGGCCTGGTTGCCAGTACTGTGATTCTGTAATATTATTTTTAATAATTAATTATTGATTTATATGATGAGAAAAATATTCATTTTATGTGGATATAGATGGAGAAAATTTTTAAAGTGACAATTGCTGAAAATCGATATTTTATCTTTTCTGATAAAATAATTCATTTAAATATATTATTTTAATAATATATTAACGGTGATATTTTTATAATGAATGTGGGATATATGAGTATATGAGGAGGTAGAGTATTTTTGTGGCATTAAATGTTTAACACATGTTTTGTGTGTCGGTGGACAGAATTTTTGACCGAAAATTGAGTATAGACTGTAAAATCGTCCGTTTGTGAATTTCGGTCAATTTCTATTTGGAATTTGGAAAAATTTTCTTCTGCAAAGTTGTAGAGAATGGAATTTCCCATGGAAAGTCGCGAGATTCGAATTTTCTGACAAAGGAGCTATTTATTGTGAATTATTGAAGTTTTGGAGTTCCGAAATAATTGATTTTTGGAAGTTTTAATTATTATTTGTTGGGCTTCGGCACAGAAACGCACAGCGGAAATTAAAATTTTAAAGCAATTTCCGAAACCCTAAAACAGGATCCATGCGAAAATCAATTAATTCAGAGGTTTAGAGATTATACCAGATATAAACAAAAACGAGAATCTGAAACCGACTGCGCCTCGAATCTCCAACGCAATACAAACCGATTGCGCCTCTACGGTATCCACACGAACGTCGCACGAACCTTCGAACGATTCTGCAATAAGAAGGACTTGCGGTACTAGCCACCAAAAAGGAATGAATTTTTGAAACTTTTTTTTCTCTAGTCTCTCTCTAAGAGCGGCTAGGGTTTTTCTATTCTGATATCTTACCCTAAGTAGCTGCTATATATCATATATATAGTACTTAAAAGGAATTAATCAAAATCAAAACCTAATTATATAAAATCCGAATATATATATATATATATATATATATATATATATATATATATATATATATATATCTCTTAATTAAGTCTTACTTAATTAATATACATATATACAAATTCTCCTTTTAATTTAAATTCGTGATTTAAATACTATTAATCACATTAATATATTTAAATCCTTAAAATTTAAATTAATTCCCTTTT
This sequence comes from Panax japonicus, assembly GCA_020205505.1. Classification (NCBI taxonomy): domain Eukaryota; kingdom Viridiplantae; phylum Streptophyta; class Magnoliopsida; order Apiales; family Araliaceae; genus Panax; species Panax japonicus. The sequence goes on from CM035113.1 coordinate 7,619,878, forward strand.
AAATAACGTTCTATGTGTGTGACCATATAGGTTATTATTACGTTGGCAATAATTTTAAAATCATATTATAAAATTATAAACAGTGAGCGGCATCTAGTAATGCATCACTGCTACCCAAGTAATAATAAGATCGATGATTCGATGCAACCTTTTTGTGACCAATGTTTCAATGCAATTTAATCCTTTTAACCTTAATATCCTAGATTAAACTCGAGTCATGGAATGTGTCATACTCTTCATAATTTAATCTGAGTTTTCTTGATCAATGAGTAGACTATATGAAACAAATCACTATTTGAGCATGGCCATGCATTTCATAGTCCTACTCAATCAAGAGGCCTATGAATATCACCCATAATATATAGGATGATTAAATTCCATCTAGATCACTCATATTTCTCACATGATTAATGATGAACCCAATAATCACCTTTATAGTCCACCCGATTAAAGGTGACATTTGATGATATCAAATTACATAAATTCTCGTGTAGTAATATAGCGATTTCAGGTCAGAGGACCATTACATCATTGTCACTATGAGAATTGCTAATGACACTTCGCATAATGCTCCATATAGAATTCTCATGGTGGGTCTGTCCAGTACATCGTTCTCTAACATGTACCTATGCATTGACTTAATATCTCATATATTTATGACCAATGAGATTTGGTCATCAGTCAATCCACATACTAGTCTCAATGCATCATTGTTGTCCCATCAACAATGATACTCGACTAGGGACATTTAAGAACACTGATACTAATGGTAATATATAATCTCATGTTCAAGTCACATACTTGAAACTATATAATTTGTATCACTGTTCTAAGGAATTTTATTATGTTAACAATTATATTACGCAGTAAATAAAACCATAATAAAATCATATATTTATTCAATCAAATATAATATCAAAACGTTAAGCAATTATATCAAATAATTGGCCTCTAGGGCATAAACTCTAACAGTCTCCCACTTGCACTAGAGCCAATCACTCATGTATCTAATACCCATGGAACTAGTGTGACCGTCGTGCTTCTGCTGCGACAAAGCCTTGGTTAGTGGATCTGCAACATTATCATCTATTGGCACTCTTCCTATATGTACATCTCCTCTATCAATGATTTCACGGATGAGATGGTACCGCCTAAGTATATGCTTGGATCGTTGGTGAGATCTGGGTTCCTTAGCCTGTGCAATGGCTCCATTATTATCACAGTATAAAGCAACCGGATTAACAATGGTTGGAACAACACCAAGTTCAGTGATGAACTTTTTAATCCATACAGCCTCCTTGGCTGCACTAGAAGCAGCAATATACTCAGCCTCTGTTGTAGAATCAGCTACTGTCTCTTGCTTCGAACTTTTCCAGCTAACAGCACCACCATTAAGGCAAAACACAAAACCTGACTGAGACTTATAGTCATCATTGTCAGTTTGGAAACTAGCATCTGTGTAACCCTTTACTGCTAGTTCATCTTCACCTCCATATACTAAGAATGAATCCTTAGTCCTTTTCAGGTACTTGAGGATATTCTTGACTGCTGTCCAGTGACCTTCACCTGGATTCGACTGGTATCTGCTCGTCATGCTCAAAGCATACGAGACATCCGGACGAGTACATATCATTGCATACATGATAGATCCAATTGCCGAAACATAAGGGATCTTTCTCATACGCTCCTCATCATCTTGTGATTTAGGACATTGGGCCTTAGAGATCTTTACACCATGAGTCACGGGTAAGTTTCCTCTTTTCGCCTCTTGCATGCTGAACCGTTTCAACACTTTATCAATATATGTACTTTGACTTAGGCCGAGCATTTTTCTTGATCTATCTTTATAGATCTTGATACCTAAAATGTAGGCAGCATCGCCCAAATCTTTCATGGAGAAACATTTTCCTAACCATGTTTTTACAGCCTGTAAGGAAGGAAAGTCATTCCCAATAATTAATATGTCATCAACATATAATACTAGGAATACAATGTGACTCCCACTAACCTTCTTATATACACAAGGTTCATCTTCATTTTTAATAAAGCCAAATTCTTTGACTGCTTCATCAAATCGAAGATTCCAACTCCGAGAAGCTTGCTTCAATGCATAAATGGATCGATGCAGCTTACATACCTTTCCAGCATCCTTTGGAGTGACAAAACCCTCAGGTTGTGTCATATACACATCCTCAAGGAGATTTCCGTTAAGGAAAGCAGTTTTGACATCCATCTGCCAGATTTCGTAATCATAAAAAGCTGCAATAGCAAGTAAGATCCTGATGAATTTAATCATTGCCACTGGAGAGAAGGTTTCATCATAGTCAACACCTTGAATTTGTTTGAAACCTTTTGCTACCAGTCGGCCTTTATAGGTTTGTACATTACCATCCATGTCGGTTTTCTTCTTGAAAACCCACTTGCACCCGATTGGTTTTACCCCTTCGGGTGGATCAACTAGAGTCCATACTTGGTTAGTATACATGGAGTCCATCTCAGATTTCATGGCTTCAAGCCATTTCTCAGAATCTGGTCCATTCATAGCTTCTTGGTAGGAAGCAGGCTCATCTTGATCTATGAGCATCATATCGCCGTTTTCAGTAACAAGATATCCATAATATCTCTCAGGCTCTTGGCGTGTCCTACCAGATCTACAAATGACTTGTGTAATTTGAGCAGGTTCACTTTCCACAATTTCTTGTGGTTCCTGCTCATGTTCCAACTCAGGTTCAATGATATTTTGTGGTTCTCGAATTTCTTCGAGTTCTACTTTCCTCCCACTGTTTTCTTTAGAGACAAATTCTCTTTCTAGAAAAATACCAGTTCGAGCAACAACCACTTTGTTCTCAGAAGGTTTGTAGAAATAATACCCTTTTGTTTCCTTTGGGTATCCCACAAAATTACATTTGTCAGATTTGGGTCCGAGCTTGTCAGAATTCAGACGTTTTACGAACGCCTCGCAACCCCAAATCTTCATGAACGACATACTAGGACGTTTCCCAGTCCACATTTCATATGGTGTCTTCTGAACCATCTTTGTAGGAACACGGTTAAGTGTGAATGCAGCTGTCTCTAGGGCATGACCCCATAAGCTTATTGGAAGATCTGCATGACTCATCATTGATCGTACCATGTCCAACAAGGTTTGATTTCTCCTCTCAGATACACCATTCCATTGCGGTGTTCCAGGTGGAGTGAGCTGTGATATAATACCACACTCCTTTAGAAGGTCATCAAAGTCTTGGCTTAAGTATTCACCTCCTCGATCGGATCGAAGGGCTTTTATGCTTTTGCCAAATTGGTTTTGAACTTCATTCTTGAATTCCTTGAACTTTTCAAAGGATTCGGATTTGTGTCTCATAAGAAACACATATCCATATCTACTAAAGTCATCAGTAAATGTAATGAAGTAATAAAACCTACCTCTTGCTAACGAACTCATGGGTCCACATACATCACTATGTATAAGTCCTAATACATCGCTAGCCCGTTCACTGTGTCCAGTGAAAGGGGCTTTAGTCATCTTGCCTAATAAACAAGACTCGCATTTCTCATATGATTCAAAATCAAATGAATCCAAGAACCCATCTTTATGGAGTTTGGATATGCGTTTCTCATTTATATGGCCTAAACGACAGTGCCAGAGATATGTCGGATTTGAATCATTTGATTTAAATCATTTTGTATTTATGTTATAGATAGGCATTTCTAAATCAAGAATATAGAGACCGTTAAACAATTGTGCAACACCATAACAAATATCATTTAAATAAAACAAACAACGATTGTTCTTTATTATAAATGAAAAATCTTTCTTGTCCAAACAAGAAACAGAAATAATGTTTTTGCTTATAGCAGGCACAAAATAACAATCTTCTAATTCTAAAACTAGCCCAGTGGGCAAAGATAAATGATAAGTTCTTACGGCCAGTGCAGCAACTTTTGCTCCATTTCCAACTCGTAGGTCAACCTCTCCTTTCGCCAAAGTTCTACTCCTTCAGAGTCCCTGCACATTAACACAAATGTGAGAACCACATCCAGTATCCAATATGATGTAGAAGTAGATAAGTTGACTTCTATAACATATATACCTGAATCAGAAGTCGTACTTTCTTTTCTTTTCTTCACTTCTTCCAGATAAGCATGACAATTCCTTTTCCAGTGTCCAGGTTTTCCACAGAAGTGACATTCACCTTCTTTAGCCACCCCACCTTTAGGTTTTAAAGCCTGTTTGGTTTTGGAATTGGGTTTGGCAAAAGATTTAGATCCTATCTTCTTCTTGCCTTTCCAATTTCCCTTAGCATTCCCCTTTTGCACCATCATTATGGGAGCGGGTCCTGCCTTTTTCATGTTGTTCTCGGCAGTTCTTAACATGCTCAACAACTCAGTAAGGGGTTTCTCAATTTCATTCATAAGAGAGTTCATAACAAATTGAGAGTAGCTGCTGTTCAAAGATTGCAAAACAAGGTCAGTTTGGGCTTCCGGAGTGATTGGAAAACCCAACCTATCAAGGTACTCAATATACCCAATCATTTTCAGCACATGTGGACCAACTGGATCACATTCACCCATTTTGCAGTGATACAACGCCTTGCTTGTATCATACCTCTCCTGTCGAGCATGCCCTTCGAACAATTTCTTGAGATGCTCGATCATCTCATAAGCATCCATCAACTCATGTTGCTTCTGAAGCTCAGCGTTCATGGTTGCTAGCATGACACAACTCACATCCAGAGCATCATCTTGATGCTTCTTGTAAGCATTATGCTCCGCACGTGGTGCAGTGACAGCTGGTGCTGCAGGAATGGGCCCATCAAGGACATATAGCTTACGCTCTTGTTTGAGGACAATCCTCAAGTTCCTATGCCAGTCAAGGAAATTAATTCCACTTAGCTTGTCCTTTTCAAGGACTGATCGTAATGAAAGACTATTTGTGTTGTTGTTGTTTGCCATTTGATATCTACAATTTATAAGTGCAACAATAATAAGTCAAATTACAGAGTTGATATTATATAATTGATAATAGTACATTCAAAATATACCTCCCACTATTTTATTCAAATTAATAGCCCTCACCATTAATTCGGAAAGCATTTTCTATTAAATCTTTCTAGTGAGTCAAGATCCATATTTCATTATGCCTTAAGTTAGCTTTGGCTATTCTCTCAAAACATAATTATTTAGGTAGACAACCCTTTGTCAATTATATCATATATAACTCCTGGATAGTTTGGTAAACAACATTTATTTCTAGTCCATCTAATGGTACCAACCAAACTCTATGCCTCTAAGTCCACAATCCTATTGAGATAACTTAGTTAAGTCGGGCCCAATGATTTTAATAGTTTGGATATCACAATTATCCTATCTCATCTTACCTAGATAAATAGGGTACTTTGCTTTGGCAAACCTACATCTATTGATCAAGGTCTAGATGAGTGTTATTCATTGGAAGGCATCTGATTTAGACTTAATAATTTAATGAGGGATTTTATTAATTTAGATCTCACCAATTTTACTCTTGTTAAGCATGCACATTATTAATCATATCATATCATATACAAGCATAAATAAAGTGCAAAATTAAATGTGTCACAGTTATGGCCCAATCCACTGTCAATCTTTTCAAGCTAATGAAAGATTGAAGGTCAATCTAAGGTGGTAAAAGATCTTAAAATAAATAACTTCCTTGGATCTTCCTCTAGCATGTGCCTCCTCTCCATCATCATCTTTCCATTGTGTTCTCCATCTTGACATCTTCATCAATTACAGATTATTACATGACATAAAGAAACCTCGAGTTACATTCGAGGGGATTTAGATGAGAAGAGAATATTACATTAGAATTTATAGAAAGGCACGACATGCAAGTCGTATTTCAAAACCAAAAACCACTAACCTATGGGTCAAAAGGCCATAACTGTGCACCATGCATATCACAATAAGCACATAACAATTTATATATAATTAAAGAAAGCTATATATAAAATATAGGGGACACGACCATCGTGCGCTACGACGGGGGGGGTCCAAGGGGGGGTCTCCCCCCTGGCGGTGGTCTGGCTGGTTGTCAGTACTGTGATTCTGTAATATTATTTTTAATAATTAATTATTGATTATTATGATAAAGAAAATATTTATTTATGTGGATATAGATGGAGAAAAATTTTTAATGTAACAATTGTTGAAAATTAATATTTTATCTTTTTCTGATAAAATAATTCATTTAAATATATTATTTTAATAATATATTAACGATGATATTTTTATAATGAATGTGGGATATATGAGTATATGAGGAGGTAGAGTATTTTTGTGGCATTAAATGTTTAACACATGTTTTGTGTGTCGGTGGACAGAATTTTTGACCGAAAATTGAGTATAGACTGTAAAATCGTCCGTTTGTGAATTTCGGTCAATTTCTATTTGGAATTTGGAAAAATTTTCTTCTGCAAAGTTGTAGAGAATGGAATTTCCCATGGAAAGTCGCGTGATTCGAATTTTCTGACAAAGGAGCTATTTATTGTGAATTATTGAAGTTCCGGAGTTCCGAAATAATTGATTTTTGGAAGTTTTAATTATTATTATCAACAAAAACGTTTTTCAAAGGTTGGTGGGCATCTTTAACATGTGTTTGATGGCTAAAATCAGATTCCTTGGTGGTTGGCTTGAATGTTTTGTAAATATTAATATTATATTAATTTAGTCTCCTTTGGCGTTCTAACATTTTCCTATAAATAGAGGGCTAGGTTAGAATTGAAAATTACACCAGAAACAAAGTTTTTTCTCTTTCTCTCTCTATATTATCGAGCGTATTCTTGTGAGTATACTTTGAGTGTTGCTATACGGTGCGAGTTTCTGTCAGCACTATACCGAAATTCAGTCAGAAGTACGGCTATTTTGAGGTAAGAGATGTTATTTTCTTCTCAAATGATATTTTTTCTTCAATATCATTATGCCGGAATATTGGTGAACTTTTTTTTTTATCAAATTTGGAACTTTTTGTGCCGGAGTTACTATTCACGTATACGGTACTATTCACGTATACGGCACTATTCACGAATACGGCACTATTTACAGGAAAATTATTTTTTTTCTTTTCGTCCAAAATATCTATTGTGGATACTAGCTTTGATTGTATCCATGTTTTGATCATTCTTGAATTTTACACCACTATGATTATTTTTGAGGTATTTTTGGACATGGATAAAACAAAGTACGAATCCTTAATCCTTAATCCTTGTCATTTTGTTTCACTGGATTCGCTTCTTTAAAAATATTTTTTTATCATCGTTAGTCTTAAAGGAGGTTATTATTGAATATCTTTGGCCTGTAGTGCAAAGATGAATGATTTCTGATGAATATCTTTGGCCCGTAGTGCAAAGATGAACATGTGTTTAGATGAACATGACCAATAGATGAATATCCTTGGCCTGTAGTGCAAGGATGACTATATGATTCAAGATGTGCATTGATTGATGTTACAGGGATAAAAAAATACTGTTGATGGACTGTTAAATTCATAGACATTAGTTGATTTCATCCTCTACGTAACTCTTCTATGAATTAATATTTTTCGCTGCGAATATTGATTTAAAACTTGTTGTCTATTGTATTCTATCAGATTTTTCCCTAGTTGAAGACTAACGATAACTTGTTGTATATTATCTTAGTCATAATATTCTTTACTGAGCTAGTTAAGCTCACCCTTTTCCTTTTTGTTCCATTTTTCTTCTCAGGAGACGAGAATATAGCGGGTACGAGTCGGGGTATGAATTGATGGTCCTTGAGAGAGTTGTTTAGTAGTCCTCACCATTTTTGTAAAATAATATATCAATAATTGTATTGAGGACATAGTTGGGTATGTATATTGTCTAGATGACAATGTTTGTATTCAAACTCACAGTTTATGGGTTGTAAAAGTTGTGGTTGTTTCTGTACCATGTATTTGGCGACTCAAAATGGGTTGGATGGGATGGACCTATTTTGGGGGCGTCATAGTTGGTATCAGAGCTTAGGGATATGATCTCTGGCGGAGATCGGGGAATAGAACTAGGAGGGGAGAGACGAGTAAATCCTTCGCTAGTGTGTCCTACCTAAGCTTATTTGTTAGTTGGTCAGTATATAGGGATATTATGTGATATATTGATTTCCTTAATTAACCCTTGTTTTATGACAGTATTTGAGAATGTCGACTGAGAATATTAACAATGGAAATGAGACCGTGGAGACGCTTGTACTCACCAACGAGGAGAACGTGCAACATGCTGGCAATGTTCCTCCTGTGAACAACACCACTGATCAGACGATGAACGACACAATGTTTAGAAGCTTTTTGCAGTTCATGTAAAATCAGACGAGGGAGACTCGTGTTCAAAATAC